>JAQIXJ010000133.1:0-52006 GCA_034700185.1 Phthiracarus laevigatus | reverse complement strand
AAAAATTGTCGCTTAAATCCGAGTAGTTTGACCCCCCCCCCCTAAAATTTTTGAAAAGTCGGAAAGTAACCTCCCCCAGACCAACACAGTCTGGGACACCCTGACACCCAATGATTCTTTCTCTGATCACTAAAATACCGACAGATCGTAACTAAAGATAAAAATCCATTTTTAAACCGCTTAACAGCATTTATTACTGCTATTAGTATTATAACCAAATTTATGCAATAGCCAATTATTTTTTCAAAATTACTCTAAAGGAGAAATGAGCTGCAAAAATAATAGGTAAATTTTTATCGTTCCAAATAATTTATTTTATTAAGATTATTAACTTTAAGCTCTTTACTCGCACGTCAGCTTTCTATATCACTATAGTTTTAACGCGTCTCCAAGTAAACTACTAAGTTTACGGAACATTTTCTCCAGAATAGGCCTTTAGTTATATTAAAGTTATCGGTATCCTCTAAGTTTAATCAACACGATTTAATTAATTATTTTTCACTCGTATTTCTAGTGCTGTTGTTGGCACTATTGCTCGCTTTAATCTTAAGGATCTTTCTGTGTTTTATTAGAAAATGCAGGGTTTTTAATAAACTTTCGATTTTTCAACAAAACAGTCGCTCTATATTTTTGATAAGTTTAATATTATTGATTGCGTGTGTGAGAGAGTGAGTGTTAAAGAAAAAACTTTTCAATCGCACTCTATCTCGCACTCAAACTTAGTTATTACACAATTTATTGATTTGTGGTATTTTCATCGCTTTAACCTTAAAAAATGTCAAGTAATTTCAACATATTAGTGGTTCCAAAATAACCTATCAAATGGTCTATAACAATCGGTTAAAAAGTCCATTTTTTGGCTAATCTGTTACTGAGAACTTGTTTTCGATCACACCCTTTTTTATTTGCCAATTATTAGTGAAAAATATTTCCTATATGACTGAAAATTTTTTTAAAAATCTTTATTTGCCTATTAAGTAGTGGTATATGATTGCGAAGAACTATGTCTTATATTACATCGCGTTCTGATCCTCTCCAGAGGAATGGATAATTTTTTTGGTTGCTTAGCAACTAATATAATTTAACTTTGACTTTGGTTTAAATATAAATCAACCGCGTCTTTCGTCTTCACTATAAATAAGGTTTTATAATATTTATTCCGTTAATAAATAAAAAACTTTTGCTATTTACTTCTGAAGACAGTTTGTATATAACCGTAATCTTACTCTCTTTAATCGCTTGAAAAATTAGTTTAGTTGTGGTGACATTTTATTTGAAAGAATAATCCATAATAATTCGGTTTATTAAAGTGGGGCACGAAAAGTTTGTTGTTGGCATTTTTTTGTCTTAATGTCTCCTTAAAAAGTGAATAAAACCAAACATTCCATCATAAATGCTGTCAACTCTCAAAATACTTAAAGTATAGAATTTCTAAATATATCGCCAAACTCTCCTTTAAAAGCTCTTATTTTAAGCTTATAAAGTCTTACATAAATTATTGATATAATAAAATTAGTTTTAATACTCTTAAACGTATGGGCTTTGCATGTTAACTAATGCAAAAATTTTTAAGGGGAATTTATTAGGCAATTTAAAATTTTCTAATATACTCATTTATTATTTAGACGTAAATATTGAATTTTTGAGACTTTAGAACCAATTTTTTTCATTTTACTATCATCTCTTATATAGAATCACGTGTAATATTAGGTTCATAAAAGCACTTCTTTTCCAAAACTGTGCTTATTTTAGTGGACTATAATATATAAAATTTAATTTTTAGTTTTTTTATTTCGAATGAATGATCTTAAGTAAATAAATTGCGCGTATGCTCTTAAAAGTCTTTCAATATTGTTAATTATACTTTACTATGATTTTTTTAGTTAGTATTTTTACCAATGAATCTATAATTTTTTTAAATTAATCATTATATTCGATTAGATGTGCTAACATATTAATGATGCTTCAACTTAAATCGTAATCGTGATCGAGCAATATTTCACGGTTAGTAAACAAAAATGCTGATCACCAAGTTATATGATTGCTCACGAATATCCAGTATAGATTTATGAATAATATTTTTAAAAAAACTTCAAATATATCAAACATTAACACACTTCTAATTTGAATAAATCATTGATCATATTTGAAACTATTGAGGAAAAAAATAAAATAGTTTACTTAAAAAAATTTTAAACTTTTCTTTTATGGGTAATAGAAAATTTAACTAACAATACAATACGTCTTTATTGTTATTAGATTGTAAATTACAATTTGTAATAAAATATTGTGCTTATATAAATTATATATATATACCAATCATAATAAAATACAATTGAATCACATATATGATATTAATATAGTAATTCATGTCAATTATTACTTTATTTTTATGATTTTTTCATAATGATAGCAGATTCGGGTTTTGCACGATTTGTGAAACAGTTAGACTTTCATCTATTTTTCTGAATTTTAATAGTTTTAATGATTGGCATTTATACATGTTGTGTTATTTAGCCATAAAAGTTATATTTATATTAGAATAAAATTTAGGGTAAATTCAAATTATTATACAAATTTTATGTAATTTCGGTATGGATTCTTCCACTTCTAGACAATGAATCTCTAAATTAAATAAAAATAGAAAATTTATTTGATTCGCAATAATAGTTCCAACTACTGTATTAGTGAAGCTTTAGTCAAAACACTTTTATTTAATTTTCATTAATATTAAAAAGAGGAGAAATTTCTTGTTTTTCCAATTCCTTCAGGGGTTTCTTGAGATTTTCTTAAATTTTCTTACCCTTCTGATTTACTATTTTGGTTGATTTACTAGTTGTGGTTTCGACCTCACCCAACAATTCCATTTACAACTGTATAAACCTGATTTAAATGAATTTCAAAATAAAATTGCATTAAAAGTCAAAATTTGGAACAAAATCATTTCAACTAAACAATAAACAGTAAATTATTAATATTTTTAATGCAAAATTTTGTTTTATGATCACTAGGAATTGGATTATTATGCAATTCGATATTTTTAGGTAAATCACTATAAATATAAAAATCATAATCTTGAAACATCATGCTCAAAAATTAATAAAGAAAACAAAATATTGTTTTTGCGAAATTTCTGCGAAAAGTCTATACTTGGTCCTGACAGTAATTTGACCAATTTTATTAAAACTCACCAAATTAATGGGTTGTGGCATAGTTGACTCATATACATATTTGGGAGTCTATTCAGTACAATGCGTGCATATTTTGTTTAGAGAATGAAAATATTTTTCAATTGCAGTGTTTCATCTCTCCCGATAATCTTTAACTCACAGATTCATTCAATCTTTTATTCTTACGCTTTACGCGTTAATGATCAGCAATTTTTTGCATAAATTTTTCTCCTCAATTTTAGCATATAAACAATAAATCACACTTTTTACGTCATCTTTTCTTCGCAATTTTTTTATATTGACAAGAATTTTCAATACTACATGCCAGTGGCGTATAATTGCTTAAATTATAACTGAGTGATACAACCATTGTTTTACGCCACTTGTAAATGATAGAAACAAAAGAAATGTTATATAATCGTAAACCAAACTTTTTCGGCAAACAATGAATGGTCTGTTTGTTTTATTTATTAAATCAAAGAAATGATGACTTTAGATATGAGTTAAAAATTATTTGTTTTGCATTCATTTTTTAAATTATTAAACTTTCTTTCGTTGGAAATAAAACAAAATTTTTTATATTTGCTTAATCTTGTTTAGTCTTAAACCATATATGTTTTTGGTAAATTTGGACTTTATTTTTCACGCTAAGTGAAAATTTAGTTTTTAAATTGCCATCTTAGAAATTTTTACTCGATATTGACGCTTAACCTGGTATAATAAAAACTGACACAATTTTTTCTTTGAAAAAATACTATAACAACAAACAGTCTATTATTTTGAAAATTGCAATGAAATGTCAGTTCACTTGAAACGAAACGCTTATAATAATCTTCTTAAAAAAGAAACATTTTATCTAAAGTTATATTAAATTATAGCATTTTTATAAGCTTCATGAAGAAAGGAGGTGAAAATTTTTTTGACATTTCAATAGAAAAATTTTCAGTCACAAGTAGTACTAAGGGATTAAGTTCCATATTTAACTTTCGCTTTCGAATGAGCAGGTATTAACTCAGTTCAATTTTGAAATAGATAATTCCTTTTTTCAGCAAAGTAAATGTAAAAAAATTCTTCAATTTCTAAGTGATATTATTTCGGCTTAAAATGCCATTTGTATAATTTCTTTTCTACGCGAGTGACCTATTTTTTATATGGTTTTTATATTTTAACTTTATTGATAGTAAAGACGATAATAACTCAGCTGAAGATTAAAATTAATTACAAAATTTTTTAAAAAATCATCGTTTTAAATTTACAAGCCACCCCATGGTGTATATGTGTAAATGTGTAATATGCAACTTGACTTTTGTGGGCCGTTATAATTATATTACAAATTATTGAGCTAAACTATTCATTTTCCGTTTTATAAACAACTTGTAATTCCTTTCTTCTTGCTAACCCGTTATAGCTATTACAGAATTATAACGTTTCTTATTGTTTCTTACCCATAATACGGAGTATATTGTTGAACAACTCGCTCATTTCTTGCGCGATAAACATTTTAAGGTATAGTTAGATAATATCAATAAAAATTTAAATATAGTAGACGAACATGAATGACACACTAAGATCATTGTTTTAAATATAAGAATTGATTAAGCAAAATATTTTAAACAATTCAAATCAACAATTAAATCATTTTTATGCATATTACACGGAACTACAACTAAATTTTCTTTATATTTAAATTATTTTATCTTCCCATTAATAAAAATTCATTTTAATAATTAATTAATCGTGTTTTTAAACTCCTTTGAAATTCGTTTTTAATCAAAAGCAGCAGAAATTAGCTGTTTACTGCTTACGCAAATTAATTAAAAGTGGAAACGATTTTTTTCGTAACCCTAAAATTATTGAAAAAATTATTGGCACTCTAACTTAATGCGTTTCAATACACACTCAAAAAAAGCTTTTAGTGCATTGTATTAAAAAAATTTTTGTGTCTCATTAACGTCAACATAACCACAACTACCATTATTATTATTACTATTATTATGCGCTGCATTGTCGTCGTCGTTTGTCGCTCTCATAATCGTCAACAGCGAAGAAATAAAATAGAGATAGCGGAGAACGAGAGACGCTCGTTGTTCTACTTTCGCTCTCAACTTCTTATTTCGCTATCTTTTCTTATTCCTTATTCCTTTTTAAAGATCAATTTTTACTCTTTTTACTATTCGTCAAAGGGAACAATTGCCAAAAAGAGAGAGAGGAAACTGAAAAAGTGTGATACAGTTATTCCAACATAACTCCTACAAAATATATCGTGTGCTCGATTTTCTTTTACTTGTTTCGCGCTCCGAAGTCATATTAAGCCTTTTCTTCTATCGCACACATTTCGCTATTTATTTTCGAACAGAATTTTTTACTTTTAAGAAACACTTTCTTCTCTTTGCCGTTTAGATTGCGAATCCCCTTTTCTTATTGAGATTTTTTTACTTACTTTTTTCTCAATTCATTCTCTTCGTCTCATCATCGCATAACAATTTCATTCGCCGTTGTACTTCAATGTTCACAGTTTATGCGCTTAAGTGCCGATTTTTATTAGTTTTATTAGAGACTGGGATTTAAATTTCAATAAAATTGTTTCAAAAAACTAAATAAAAATGTTACAAAAAAATATTGTGTACGATAAACAAAGTTGACTTGTTGGTAGAAATTACATTTAGGTTTTGAAAGGTTTAAAACACATCAGTTTAAAACACTAGAGAAAAATATCTATGAAATAACGAACAACGCTATACTTACTATCTCACACACAGCCAGTCTCTAGTTTATTAGATCATTTTTTACCATCCAGTTTTCCATAGCGTTTTTTTTGAGAGGAGAGAGCGAGGCTTATCTACGCTCTCAACCCGTAGTGCGAGAGTGAAACACAACCATATATTTCTTTTCGCATTTTTTCCACTTCTATTAATACCGAAATGGCATCAATTTCTTAATACACCAGTTATTATTATCGTAACTAATACTCAGCGAATCCCTTGTACACAGCGAGGAAAAACGGCTAATATTGTTGATCTCTCTCTCTCCCTCTCTCCGTAACGATGATATATTTCCACGTGCGAGAACAAGAAATAAATCTTTGAAAAATATAAAACTATATTCCGTACATAAGAAGATGTACGTGTATTATGTTGGGTTTAATATATCATATTTTATATAGCAATTTATGTTGATTTTATCCCGAAATACAAGAGCTAGTCGTAGTGTTTTTTGCCGCAAAAATATTGCATACATTACTGTAATATAAATATCAATCGTACCCTTTGTTCCTTGAAATGTCAAAAGTTTTGCTCCCATTTTGGGTATCACTTTATCACACACTGATATCACTTAACTTTATCTTTTCTCCTTTTTCTTTCACTGCTACTACTACTGTCCAGTAGAATCACTTGAGTTTTGTAAATGATGCGCAAGTTTTTTGTTTGAATAGTAATACTTACTGGGCCTCTATTTTGATTAAAGAGAAAGCGATTGATTTTATTGTAATAACTCTTTTTCTTTTTTCTCATTCGGTTTCTGTATAACTCATTAGACGTTATACACGTTCGTCTAACCATTTGATCTTCTATACAAGAGAGCATACATTGTACTATACGTGCCTTTTATATTTTTTGTGCCTTATTTGATTAATGAGTGGATTTATCATGTATACTGAGAAAAAGAAAATTATTGTCTTTTAATTAATCATTTAGTTTTTATATTTTAATGCTCATCAATAATACTTATTTTTTCTAACTGTATAATAGAATCTTTCATTTATTTATTGATTTGTAATTACATTATTAATAAATAAATAAAGTAATGCATTATTTTTCCCTTTCCCAAATTATAGTATGAGGATCAATAAAGTTATTATGACCCCATAAACTCCACTATTGCCTAATTCATATTATTAGTTAATTATATTTAATTGTGAATTTATCTTTAATAATATTCAATCATAATTATATAGTATAAATAAAGTAAATATTTTTATAAGCCTAAAATAAAAATATTATTTGTGTCGAATAACATTAAAATTATATATTGATGTTAAAACGTGAACGAAATTAATTGACTAGCATTAGAAAGCTTAAAAGTAAAGCAGCACATAACGAATATAAAATTATTGCGCATAAACTGCCAATTAGTTCAATTAAATGCAAATTAAATAATTAAATATTTACAATATTTATTTGGTCTCAGCTTTCGTGCGTTTATTATGAACACATTACACATAAAATCATTGGATTATAACAAATATATGCCCAAGATTTTCAGAAGGGAGTTAATCACCGCAAAAGAAAAATAAATATTTGTAAATAAAGCTAATGATTAAATGTTTTGTGCAACGTTATCAACAGTGTGGATCTCATTTTATTTACTATAGCTAAGTTTATACCAAGTAAAATAACAATAGGAAAACTCAGTTTCTAATGGAAAAGTGCAAAGGTTGAAATGAATGGACAAAAAAAAGCAGAACAAAAAGAAAACGAAATCATTTATCATAAATTTATTTTCTGTAAGTTTGTTTTTGTGGCGACCATCAAGCGATGACCAGTTATTGTCAAAGTAATCTTAAGCGATAACGGGGGGTATTTTTTAAGATTGATTGCAATAATTTAAGTAGTGGTTAGCGAAAAAAAAACTCTAAATAGTCGCGACTACAACACACTCTTGCGTTTGTTTTATTAGCCGTAACGCGAAAATGAACGCAACAACAACTCTTGTAAGAAAGAATGTTCTCGGAACAGAAAAAAACAAACGATAATAACTTGTAAAATAAGGAGATAAACTTGTGTATAAAAATAACCGAGAAAAGTACTAAGGAATCGAAAGGAAAAAAACTAGAGAAGAAACAATTTTTTATTTTGTCCGTGAATAACAAGTTTTTTTTCGTTCAATGTTTAGCCATTACTTTCCTACTTAAGAGTTGCGCGGATTATATTCCTAATTCGCTTTTTTCTTCTATAGCGAAGCAGATCTTCTTGTATCGCGCAAAAGGAAAAAGACATTGTTATTGCATTACGACTAATAAACTTAATATATATCTATAACGCAGATAAAAGTCGATCTAACCAGAGCAATAATAATTTCTAGCTCGTCGTTTTTCCCATTCAATGGCGAGTAACGAAAATATATGCTACTTTATATGCTATTAAATTAGATGAAATTCTTAGGCTGCGAGTGGTTCCCCACGATTTTTATAAACTCATAAAATATGACATAAACTTGGCAAAAGTCGATTCAAATAATAAGGTTTATACAATTTTGGTGTTTTTTGTTATGCAATTACTTTCATTGTTATGATTAGCATTATTATAATAATAATATTTTTTTTGTTGGTTCTTTTTCAGTGCGCAATATATATCTATATAGATAGGATAGTTAACCGTAATAATAAGCATCAATTACTTTCGTTAGCACAATAGTTAATATATTGCAATATTTCTGGGTTATCTCTACAGTGCAGAGAATATTATAATTTTTCAGCGAAATAAAATCATTAACAATAAAAGCCCATACATAACTTATAACCAGTTTGATATTAAATTATAAGCTATTATGTTATTATCGAAAAAGCTATGTTTTATTATGCAAATGCGTACCCAAATGGAGAAATTGAGATTAAAACAATGACTGCACCGGTTGTGGTGGTCATTAATATTAATAACCAGTTTTTCGTTTCTCTCTTTACACTAAACGTCTTATTCGAAGTTAAATACACTTTTGCTGGTTTGTGTGACAGATATGGCCAGGAATAAATGTCTTTATGTTAATCGTGTGTGTGTGTGTGCTCTGCGTTGTATGCCATCTAATCATACGGTAATAGAAAAAGTTTTATTCGATTGTTCATGATTTTTTTGCGCGCTATAGAGAATTATTCAATAATACGAGATATAGTGTCACGTGATTTCTAAAACATTCATTATTCGTCGCAGCGTTAACATTTATTTTTACGATTTTTATTTTATTGTATTATATTTTACTACTGCTATCACCGCCGCTAACACTGTCACTGTAAACGAAAAGATTCGAAGCACGCGATAAATTCTCATAGCGATTCACTATCTTTCGCTCATTACAACTGTGCTGTGAATATTCCCATTTTCGAGCATTAATTAAGCCTCGGGTAAAATCGATTCTCGCGTTTTAATTCTTCTAGACTGTTAAACTATTGTTGTATAATGGTGTGTGTGTGTGTATGTTTTTGCGAGTGTTGTTATTGTATTTGGCATTACAATAGCATTTGTAAGTACGAGAATAATGATTTGTTAGCACACTATTTTTCATTCACTCTTTTAACTAATTTTATTCGCATTCTGTGATCTCGCGTTTTTTTTCTGTGATCAATACGCCATCAAACGCATACACTCACTCACATAGACAACCAAAAATTTTATTTTGCAATACCTGAAGCCCTAGCAAAACAGCAGTGCTATGTGACTGCAATTATTCACTGGAGTGACGATGAATAACAGCCATAGCTATAACTTTCATTTTGTTGTTGGTTTTATTCCATAGTGCCTTCTTTCTCGCTCTCCCCTTATCTATGAATAATGTGCTTGCAGTTGTCAAACACTTGATTAGATTACTAGCATTGAGAGTCTTGAGACCCCGAATGAACAATATCTTATTTCGTTGAGAGTGTGCTTCACGAATAGTAATTCCATTATAGCCATCAAACTATTAAATCGTTGATTAAGTAACAGCTTATATATTTATGTAAAAGAAATATCGAGAAATTAATTTTGTTAAAGTGTTAATCAAATATAAAAAATTCCATTTCGTTTACGCCTATTAAAGTTTATTTTTACGCCTATTACATTTTTCGAAAACTTTTAGTTTTGTATGCTGGATAATTCGAATAGTTTTTTTATTTCATAAAATAGCGGAAAGGTTTCAAAATTCATAAAAATTTTTATAAATAAAAACTTGTCAAAAATAGAGGATATATTTATATCAAGCTTGCAATATTTATAATAATTTGACATTTTAATAACTTTAATTACGTTTATATATTGTTTTTTTTAAACTAAATTTATAATTAATGCCATTTTTAGAGAATCTAGTCTCACTAGACAGTCGATGAATTACATTGGCCTTCCCTTAAATAGTTAATAATTCAATTTATTTTACATCGCAATTATACTTGTAATTGTAATTGTATTTATCCCTTTTGTTTCTCATAAAACTTCTCATTGATAGTGTAAGAAAAAAATCAACTACCTATTGACGGATTAAATGGCAATAATAAAAAAATACTTGATAATGCTTGAAAAACTGTGTAAACGAACTGTCAAAGACAATACTACAACTTTTATCTCCACTAATCCTTTTGATACATTCAATTCCAGACTTCTTTAGTTTTTCCTCTTTAATTGACTATCGATTCTTCTAAACTTCTAAACTTAAGAAGTTTGATTCCACGACACATGAAACAACTACTACTAACTTTTGTGATAAAACGAGACAATTTCAGTTTTATAGCGAACTCGTTTAAAATGTTATCTCCCGGTAAACATTTGGTAAAATACCCGCTTTTAAATGCGATAAATTATTTACTTTAATAGTCGCAAATTAAGACATATTAGCACAAATTTGCGTGTTCTGTTCGCTAAATTACTTAAAATAAGTTTACGCTGAAATACTTGCTGCAAATTGTTATTAACTTTAACGGATAATGACGTCTCGTTTAGTCGTTATGAACTTGCAAGTGGGAAAAGCTGCAGACATGTTAGTTAATGAAAATGGAATATTCTTGTTACAGTATTAAATTATCATAGATAATTATTTTTGAAAATGGTGTAATTTTTTGTAAAATTCTTATTTGTAAGTTATTAAAATATAATTTATGCTTAATTGAAATGTATTTGGCAAAAAGTTTATCGTGAGAATAAAAATTTATTTAAAGCAAAAGATCAATAATTTTCTAAACTAGCGATAACAAAGAACCCTATTAACTGATATGGCAAAACAACTTCAACATAAACAGAAGCCAAAACAGAAACTAAATCACACGCTCAACAGAAAACCAAGAGTTATTGTTTTTCGATAATAGGCAGCAAACTTTTGTCGAAGCATTTCCCGATAGCAATGGCAGAAAAAATATCTCTTAAATCGCGTCATACAGCGCGCACACTGCAAAAAAGAACACTAAAATCCCTAATATTCTAAAGGTGTGCGACTCTTGTTTATTATGCTTCATTGTATTATTCCTGCTATATATTCTTTAGTAGTGTCGCCAAAAACGCTTTTTATGCGCGACTATAATTTCGAGTGTGGCGAAGATTCTTTTGCCTTCAATTCCGATTCAATCATTACGTGAACCAATTTTGGATATTTTTTCATGGAGAACGCATACACTCACCATATATTATATATATATAGAGAGGGGAGTTCGCAAACATCGGGAAAGCAAACAAAAATAACAATTTATTTTTCACTTTAAAGTGTATAATAAATTTTTTTGTTGAAAATATTTTCTATGAAATAACTTTTAAAATACATTTTCTCCTGTAAATACGCGATATAAACGCCACAAAAATACGCAACAAAAAACTGAATTTCCTCTTTCACCGTATTGTCCATCACTTTTTTTGGGCAAATGGAAAAAACTGGCATTCACTATGCTATAATGGATAAAATATTAAATTTAATAGCTTTATATTCAATTTACGTATGTATACGTCAAAAAAATTGTTGTAAACCACTTATTTTGTTTATTGATTCCAATGGCCAAATAATAATAAACTATAATTATTATTTTGTTTATAAATACAGTGGTGTATAAAAAATATTTCGGTTTTTATGTACAATATGACGCGATACTTATAACTCATCCAAACGCTCGCATTGAGGTCAATGATCATTCATGCGTTAGATTAAAAAAGCCTTTTTCTGTTCATAACTTATACAAACCTATTTCGTACATATTCGGTATTCGTTGGAAAATATACCTAAACATAAAATTATTCATATTCAGTGAGCATTATATATCCAAATCATTTATATTGGTTAATGCAATTCTATTTCCATAGACGTTAAGGAGAACGAGAGAGAAAGAGGAGAACGAGAAAGTGTATATCTCTAATTTAAAATCATCTATAAAATAACAAGAGATCGAAACAGATAATTGTCTTCTTTGCTTAATATAAAGTGATTTTATATTTAAATTTCGGTCACATGAAGACGAAAATCGATATTCAGTCCATTAAAACTTTTCGGGTTTATATATTTCCAGCCTCTTTTTTTAATAAATTAGACTCGGAAACTTTTTTCGGTACTTTATTTTTATCAGATGATGCGCTTCTTTATTACATAAATGATACTATTTGTTAACTTTTTTCAGTGTAACGCAAAGTTAGCGGCAAAACACTTAAACTAATTTTTTAAGAGTCTATGTTATTATAATGGTCTTAAGAAATAAGATGAGAGGCACTTCTAATTTACTCAATTATGCGTGAAAATACTTTCCGTTCTTACGATTTTAAGTATCTCTTATATTATCATTATTTAAATTTATTCACTAAATTAATTTCTCCTTACAATAAAATAGTGTACAGCGCCAGTTAGCTTTTAAATTTAATCATTGGTAACTCTTTTTTCTCGGTATACTACCACTCCTACAACTTGTCTCAATCAATTATCCGTTCACGAATAATTTTCGTTTTCTCTCCGTTTAATTGTAATTGTTTACGAAAACAAGTTCATCTATTTTTTACTTACGGTTCAAATTAAGATAATTTGAATAATCGAATAAAAGCGTAACGAGTATACGCAAAAATTATCCGGTTTTTTGTTGTTTTTCCTTTTTTTACAATATTACATCAGTAAATAGAAATTTCCCAGTTTTAGTCTAAATATGAATCGGCTGTGGGTAACAAAAAATACTAAATAGAAAGAGAAAGAAACATTTTATCAAATTAAAGAATTAAATTTTAAGGTCAAGTATAAATGTTTTAAGTTAATTTTAGCCGATTTCTCGGTTTTACCAGAAATTAAATTTTGTTTTATTGATGTAAATCTATTTATTCGTACTGTCGGAGAAAGCAAAAATCTATAAAATGCGTCAAATAATATAAAAAAGATTGAAAAACGATCAAACTTTTGTACAATTGTAGACTTTTTTCTAAATATAAAACTGAAAACTTGAGTAGATTTGTGTACGTGAAAGTCAATGTTTCTTTTCCAAAAAAACTAGTGAATATTCTTAACAGTTAGTTGACTTACGATTTAAATCTCAATCGAAACATAGCTTCGCAAAGAAAGATGAGCTATTAATCTCGATTTGAAAACAATTCGAGATAAAAACTAGTATATCTGAAAGAAAAAAATATATCACTAAACGCATAAACACTGATTTATGACATATACAGGAAAAAAAATCTAATACGTTATGTGGACTGAAACAAAATTTAATCTAACAAAAATGTAATCTCTATTTTTCAGCACATTTACCTTTAATATATCACAATAAGTTAGATTTTATTATTATATACAGTATAAGCAAAAAAAATAAATAAACATTAAACAATAAACAATATTCGTGTTGAACAGCAATTTATACTGCAACGAACACAATAAACGCGCAAAAGTTCGGCTGTAATTTTCGCGTTTGAACTGCAAATATTTAAACATTTGTCAAATGCTGCGTGCGATTCTGATTAAAGAAAGAGCAAAAAGTAGAGAGAGAAAGGAGGAAGAAATCGCGTTATACAATATACAACAAATAACACGATTAGAGTAAATACGAAAATAAAACAATGCCCAGTGTTAAGTTTGTTTTATAATGTAATTACTGTATCGTTTCACATTTTCAGCTGCGAGTGAAATTTAAAACTTTTTGTTTCCATGTATACTATGTGTGCTTACAGTAAATAAAGCGAAGAGATTTAGTCGAGAATTGTGTGTATAAAAGAATATTTTATCATTTATGACGTTTATGTTTTTTTCCGGATGCCGTATATTATTACGTTTACACTCTACCCGTATGTCAGTTAAAAAAAACTTTAATAATGTTGGAAAGGGAAACTGATTTATATTGCGGTGAAGTGCTATTTAGGGAGCAGTAAATAACTAGTTTTCTTTTGTTTTGCCTCTAATTTTTTGCGCTCTCTTCGCTTCATTCCACTGGTTTTGGTTTGTTTTACTTTAATTTTGCGAATAAATATCTTTATTTAATATGTGAGTTGTTTTATTATGCTTCTCTCATGTTTCTGAACATTTTTTATGGTTATCTTTCACAACTGCTTAGAGGCACAAATGAAACGCGCAAAAAAAGATACAACAAGAAAAACAAAAAAGATGTTTTTATAGCGACTGTTCCGTTATATAAGATCTTTGTATTTGAATTGCATTTTATGCGTGTTTTTTATCTGTTTAAGACAATGTATTTTTGTACACATTTCATTGCTGCTAGTATTACAATAAAAATTTATTTTGCGCGCATATGTCGCGTACGGTATCCTAATTTATGTTTGTCTATCTATTTCTACTTTCTTTTTTTCGCTACTTTAACTAAATTTTCAGAAATGTTACAACGGCTCCATAAAAGTTTTATATTCGAGATAAAAATGATTTGATTCTCTAATAAGTTTTCTGCTGATATTGGGGACAAAGTTAAAAAATGTTGAGTATTATCTAAGTATATTGTGTGTGATATACAGCGTAATGTATCAAATATGTGCAATTAATGTTTGCGTTGCGACAAATTTACGGCACAATTTTTCTTGCATTTTAAAATTAGCAAAAATTGATTACATAACACATGATTGTTTATATTGTTAATTGGATACATGCAGCGAATGACCATTTTCCTGCTAATTAGACGTACATAATGTGCGTAAAAATGTTTCTTGATTTTTAAAATTTTCGATTTAATTATTTAATTAAACTTTGTTATAATACCTACTTTTTGATGATCAAAGACTAATTATCGAAATGTTTTTGGCAAATAAAGTTTTTTAAAAAAATGTTACAGGAGTAGAATAAGAATAAATCATGTTCGTTTAGTTATTGGACAGTTTTTATTAAGGGTGCGAGACTTTGAGAATTTAAAAATGATTTTAATTCATTATTTTAATCTGGGAAGCCTAGTAAAGTAAACTAATATAAAATTTAAAACGTTCAGAAAACATTAATTATTTCACTTATAGCTGCCATTAGAATCTCCGCTTTCACTCAAGCATTTTTCATTATAAAATGTTTCCGTTATTCATTGTAAGAAGCAATTAAAAATGTTTTAGTTAAACTGCGGTAAATATCGATGTTTAGAACCAAAAAAAAGTTATTTTTTATTTTTTGCTGTTTAGATACAGTACTACTAAAATATTTTTGGGCCAAATATTGTGCACGTGTCTCTAGTTGAGTAAAATCCCACTATACAGCAGACACAGAATCATTACAATTTACCTAATAATAATAAACTTGAAAATAATCTTTTTACCATCTGATAAAATTTATAGCAGTACATAAACCGCTCTTAAACTTGTACTTTTCGACCGTTGACAGACGAAGATTTACTACCTTACTGTTTACTAAAAAAATCATATTTATTTAATAACTCAATATACTATTAGATTAGATTATGAATAAGTACTACACTAATGCAATATAATATTCAACCATATTTATAATGCATTTTCCAAAAAAGAAAGTAATATTGTTCACCGATGTTTTCAAGTTATTATACGCCGGTTATATTCCGCATGAATATAACTATTTTGGATGTCATATATACCATCCATTACCGTATTCATTATGGTCTCCCAAAGCAAATTAAATTTATTTCTAATAGTAGTGTATAGCACATACTGTTTCCACTCTAATTTACTTTGTGAATCTATTTCAGCGTCTATTTTATACACAACTGCCTTACACGGAAAGGTAAGTGAACTTTTTTTGACTTATCTCTTTGCAATTTTTATACTGATAGTTCATAAAATTATTCGCATAACTCTATTTTCAACTCTACTACTAATAACTTTTATACATGTAAACATTGCTTGTGTGCGTTTTATATTTTAACCGACGATAAGAATAAAATCTATTATTTTTTGGATTTTGGAATTTATTCCAAAACACCCAATGATTGTCACTCGCGATGTTTTAAATGTTGATATTTCGTGTGCGGTTGTGTGCAGGCATTACTTCCGTGCGACATAACACCGTCAACCATCGACGATCAAGTGGTACTAATTCTCTGGTATAAAGATGACGAGGTATCTATTATTTCGTGCATGTTATATGTATTATTGAACCCCAAATATTTTTGATTTGTGTGATCACAATACCCAGTCATTATTTGATGAATTGTTAATGCTTTTACTATTTATATGACGATAGTTGACGCCTATATTCACCATCGATGCCAGACGGGGTAATGTTTTATTTTATTCTCATTTTTGATCGCTTTATCTTTGTGTGTGTGTGTGTGTGTGTGTGTGTGTGTGTGTGAGCTGTGTTAATAATTTTGTTATAAAATTTTTCACATTTTGATGATAATGATTTGATATTATTAGAATGATACTAATTAGTTATGATATTTAATTAATCGCTTGTGTGCTGCATTTTAGCTAAATTGTTTGAATTTTATATATATATACATACATATACATAATTAATTATTCGCTCTTTTAAGGCAATGAAAAAAATCAAACAAGAGTTTTTAAATCGATGAAAAATGTGCCTTTTGAAAAGTCCATATAACTTTTGAAATTTAATGAATGGAAATAATAAAGTTGTAGGAAACTGAAATATAAGGATTAAATTAAGACTAGTTAAAAAGTTTAAAAAAACATTTATAGTTTATAAGCGTAATTATATATGCGCTCTACGTTTCGCTAATTAATTATGGAAAAGTACTACAGTTTAATTATTAATTCGTTGATTAATTAGAGTTTGCCCTAATTTGCGATAAACATTTTAGATATTATATTATTGCTCAAAAACTTTCACGAACTTTAAGCAAAAATTAATTTGATTTTGTGATTATTTTATTCTTTATAGAAAAAAATCCGTTAATTGGTCATAAATCTTAATTACGCCTTAATAAGTGTGATATAGTTCTTGGCCAATACAAACTTTGAGCGAATCGATAATTATCTATCAAACTTTCGCACAAATATATGCTTTGTGAAAGTAAAAGTGTCTCATTATAAGTATCATCTTTATCATAATTTTCTTAAAATGTCAGACTTTTTAAAATATCTATGGATATTATACATAATGAGATATTTTTTGGCATATTCTTAACACAAGCTATTCTCATCGTTTTTATATATTTTTATGTAATGACGCGCACGAAAATCATTCATTTTTAATAAGATTGATTTGCTTTATTTATTTTTTAAAAATAGGCCATAAACATAGACTTTTTTTGGCGTTAAATATCTTGCTTTTTTACTGCGCTATTACAAATTATTTTGATGATAAATTTCTTAGAGGAAACATAATACTTATTTCTTTAACCTTAAGCTTTTAACTAACGCTAAAAAATTGGACCAATTTTTATTTAACAATTGTTTCGATATTGAGTGTGACTTACTTAATGTTTTTCGTGCAATTTTGTTAACACGATTTAAATGTCGTTATCGTATTTTGCAGGCTCATTAGAACACGCGAGAATTCTTTCTTCATATTTTCTAGAGGGTGAGTTGAATTTAAATTTTTTACGCATAGACTATATCGAGTTTTTTAGAAAATAAATTGTAAAAACAATTGTTCAAACATATATTTTATATTTGGCTTACTTTTATTGATATATATTTTGATATTTTATAGATAGTATTAGTTAATCAACTTTGTTGTCTGAATTAACCCTATTCCAGCAAAAACTAAAATTTAAGCACAAAACATATATCAATTGTTATTATTTTGAAAAACATAATTCTTCCCCACAAATACAATTTCAATGTTTTTGCTTTAAAATGGAAATAATAAAATTGATTTAGCGATTACATTATTAAGGTCGCGCACACTTCGACATCGACGCGCGACCATCTCATCTGCAAATCGAACCCATTCAGGCCAATGACGAGGGCGATTATCGGTGTCGCGTCGATTTCAAAAAAGGCAGAACTGTCAACACAGTGATAGCTCTAAAAGTTATAGGTATTTATAAAAGTTATTTAGTTTTCTTAAATGAATATCACACGCACAACTGCTTTAATTTCAAATTCATGAGCGAACATTTTTCATAACAGTTCCTCCACAGGAGCCACAAATTATTGATTCCGATGGCAATGAGCTGAACGGCATTGTCGGTCCTTATAACGAAGGCGATGAGCTAACACTCGTCTGTATAACGAGAGGAGGTATTAAAAAGCAATCTAAGTTTCGTTTGGCAATTACTGTTTAAAAGTTGTTGTCTGTATGATCTGCGCGTAGCGTTTGCTAAACAATCAATATTTTTTGATAATATTGAATTATTTGTTAACTTATGTCTTATAAATTTTGCATTGATTTTTAAATTAGAATATAAGTGTAGAGAGGAATCTTATAATATGGAATATAGTATAGAAAAATATTTGTTTCAAAAACCCTACATTTACTTGATTTTTACGTAATAATTTATATATAAAATTGCGAGCCTAAATTTGGAATATTTTATATATCAATATGAAATTTGGTTTGTGTTTGTTTATTGACCCAAGTTATTGCCGCATTATTTTGAAGAGAATAATGTATATTCTAGAAACATTTGGGAAAAATAACGATACATTTAAATTACATTACTTTCTCTATTCGATTTTTAGC
Organism: Phthiracarus laevigatus; assembly: GCA_034700185.1. Taxonomy (NCBI): domain Eukaryota; kingdom Metazoa; phylum Arthropoda; class Arachnida; order Sarcoptiformes; family Phthiracaridae; genus Phthiracarus; species Phthiracarus laevigatus. The sequence continues at coordinate 33,095 of JAQIXJ010000133.1, read as the reverse complement.
TTTCCATCATAAAAAATTGGCTCCCATTTTTCGCAATTTAAATATATTTTTATTTATATGCTTAAAATAATTGAATGATAACTTTATCGAGAAAACAAATAATGTTGGATAATATAATCTTAAGACTGCGCCATTTATAATTAATAAATTGATGCACAGGTAAACCTCGGCCTACTCTGAGCTGGTGGAAGGATTACGCTATCATTGATGACTCTTACGAGTTTGATGATAAAGAAGGTAAATATTGACTGTAATTCGAAACTATAGTAAATCCTCATAATTAATTAAAAAAACGTACGTTCATATCTATTAATATCAATATAATGCAATTTAATTCATCAATAACTGCAAAAAATAGCATCCGCTATCCCTAATCTATTTTCTGATTTAATCAAATTAGTAACAACAAATCAATTAACAATATCTCCGCTATCGCGACATCATTTATTATCCATTCTGATGTGTCAAGCGGTTAATAACAACATCACAACTCCTACTTCAACCTCTATTACGCTCGATATGAATTGTAAGCACGTTTTCGCAATTTTTACACTCAAATAATAGTTTGTTTGATTAATTTTATTCGTGGATTATATCTAATTTAAAAATTATTTTGTCTTATTGTATTGAAATAATTTGTTTGTTTCGTTTTTAGTGAAACCAATCGAAGTTCGCATAACACAGTTGACGCCAATTTTAGTGTCACATACCGACGCATTGTTTGAATGTATAACTGTTGGCTCGAGACCAATGCCTGCGCTTCATTGGGTGTTTGTCGGCAAACGCCACGACACCAGATCGCACGGTATGTTTTTTAAAGTGTTCACTTACTTCACGTGTTTTGTTATCGCAGCCAAACATGGTTATCGTTAAATAATCTACATATAAAAGTTTTCCGACATTTAAATAACTCTAAAAAAATTTATTAGAAATATAACAAATAATTTTATATTTTATAATAAGCAAAATATATTACTTCTAAATAATTTATTTTAAACCATGATTAATATTTGGGGTTATCCCTCGCCAGACACTAGTGTTTCGAATCCTTTTCAAATATTACTTTTTATTAAAAATTTTTTCTTTCAACTAAAAATGACATGTATTGCAGTGAAGTGGCTTTTAAGTATTGTGGGCTAAATATTAAAGTTTCGTATAAAATAAACGCATTGCTAAAAATTGATTAAAAAACTCGCAGAAAATTCTAAATTTTTTACGCATAACCTTTTAATTTAAATTATAACTAACTTATGTTTATCTTTGCAGTTGATATTATACAACTTTCGATTGATATTATAGATTACCATCGAAAGAGTATACTACTATTAGATTGAATTTATTTTTAATGCTAAATCAATTTATCGAAAAACACAATCATTCTTGGTTAGCGCGCGCAAAGAGCATCTTAATTGACATTCTTAAATCTCTTCTTGAATTAACTACTAATGACAACCTTAATGGTGTTTATTTTTTTTCGTTGTTATTGTACCCAAATTTAATTTTCGGGCCATTGACTATCTAAGACTTAATTCAGACACCACGATATCATTAAAACTTAAGCCGCTTAAGTTCTTTATTATTGATTTATCCAATAATCACCATAAGAGAGACATAACAAAATGTACATAAATAGGTGAACAACAAACATCAACCACACTGACGCTAACTGTTGAACGCCATCATAGGGGAGCAGTGCTGGAGTGTGTGTCGGAAAATCTTCGAATACCCAATTCAGCGATATCCGATCAAATCAAATTGGATGTTCATTGTAATTACAGAATGTTTTACTATTTTTGTCTAATAGCTAATGTTAATTGATTTTGTTTGATTGATCGGAAGATCCGCCGCAATTGCTACTAAAGTTAGGCACACCAACGATGTCGTTGGATACGATCCAAGAAGGAATCGACATCTATTTTGATTGCCATATTGACGCAAATCCCCGTCCAACCACACCAATTGTCTGGATCTTTAATGGCAATGTTCTTCACTCGCAACAAGGTATTGAAAAAGTGATTCGCAAATAGTGTGTCTCGAATTGATAATTTAGCACTAAGTGAGATGCCAGCTATAATGCCATTGATTTTGCATTTTTGGTTGTTGAACTCCGATAGAAAGAGATTTATCCAATTAGATAAGGAAACGCTGAGAATTGAGTAGTAGTAGTAGTAGTGGTGGCAAACATAGAAAAAGAAAGGCTGTAATTAAACAGTAGAAAATAATGTGAGATATGTGTGTTTAGTAGCGCCACGTTTGTTTAATACGCTTTTATAATCAAACATTACGCTCGTCATGTCAACGCTAATTGAAAACGGGAATTAAATTTTGTTCACTATTTTCTGCTTTTGAACAAGTGATAGATTTTAAAATAGCGGTGACGCGAACGACTCTCTCGTTTATTCTTCGTTTTTAGTTCATTGATCTTTGCGAGCATTGATATTGTTATAGCATTTTTCCATGTCTATATAACTGATAAGTTTACTTCTCTTCTCTTACAGGGATTATTGAGAGCAACCAGTCTCTAGTCCTTCAGCGAGTGATTCGCTCTCAAAGTGGTACATATCAGTGCCAGTCAAGTAACCAACACGGAACTGCACTCAGCAATCCTATTGTGCTTAAAATTAAATTCGCACCTGTTTGTAGTCAGCCGTTTAAGTGAGTTTTAAAGTTTTTTGTTTCGTTGTCATTTAATTATTTAGCAAGTTTTAAAAGTTTCCATGTTGTCTTTTTCGATCTTTTCTTTCTTTCAATCTGCGAGTTTAGATAAAAAAAGTAAAAAGCCGATCCATTGATCAAAGCAATATATTTATGAAAAATTTAATTCGATGCTAACTTTTTTGAATATGTGCCAAAATTTTGTTGAATCATTGAATTACAGTTGTGATATTTAAAAATATTGTTCCTCAAATATTTTTCCTCATATTAAGATATTAAAATAGATAAAATTTAGTAATTATCTCAATATCAAATTAATTTGTTAATAATATTTAATGTTTTTTAAAAAATAAATTAATTTAAAACTTTCCATTTTTGTAATGCAATTTAATTTGAATATTGTATGATAGATAAGGAAATTGTATATGTGTTTGTCCGAACAGCCGAGTCACTCTTAAGCTTCCGATGCAAATGATAGTCCCGTTGTAATAATTTCAGTCAATAGTCCTGTCCTGTCCCGTAACTATTTTATTAATAAAATTGTAATTATCAAAATCTCGTTTTAATGCCCGATATATAAATCTTGACACCCTTATAACGCTTAAAACGCTTTCATTTTTCATCATATTAAAACGCAATTAATTTTTTTCAATAGAAAAATTTCTAAGAACTAAAAAATGATCGATACAACAAATAAATATAGATAAAATTTGAAATATATTATCTTACGTTATTGTCTTCCTCTCCCGCGTCGTTTCTGTAACGATATATTATAAAAATAGATACATTATAGATTTCGAGATTTTTTAAGTAAATCCTACAATGCTAGATATATTATGCGAAAACATACCTACAATCTCGTCCCGTTAATTCCTGTAAAAATTTTATTAAATTTTATTATCCCAATATTTTTTTCAGACCCATTTTATTACACGAAATTGCAATGAATAAGCTAACTTTTACCGTTGTTTTAAATGTTGAACACCGAAAGGGAAATTGAGAAAAATTAGCCGATATATTACGTTGCATATATATATCCATTCGCAACAGTTTATAAATGTTTCCTTAGTTCTCTGAATAATTCATTTTATTTTACTCTTTTGTTTACATTAAAAAGTACATATATGTGGCAATATATAGTGACAATGAGAATAAATCAAATTTTCATTTTATCTAAATAATTATCCTTAGTTTTCTAGATTAGTGGTAATAGATTTGCGCACGCTTTTATAATCACTTTATTGTTAATATAATTTATGATTTGTTACGCATTGTTAGTATTAATTTAACTTATTAATCGTTAAAACTAATTTATCACATGTAGTTTTTTTCCATTTAAACCATTTTGATACTAAACATTTTTCCAAACAGGAGTACTAAATTTAAATACTAATTCTTTATACAAAAAATTTTATTGAATTTTAAAACAAGCTAAAACTATTTTTTTTTAATATTTTGAACGCCAGACAGTAAATCGAATTTTCGAAAGAAAGTTTTCTATTCTATCTTTATCTCTATATCATTCCTATTATTATTTCTTATTCGCAGATCTAATCTACGGAATAATATTCCGCAAACGTCATATTTATTATAATTTTTTCGTAGTCATTTTTAATACGCTTTGCTTAGCGCTTAGCTTATAAAATGATCTATAATATCTATATCTGGGTATAAAACCCCGGTATGTGTGTAATGTTTATGGTTTTTCTCCTATGGTTGATGGGTTCGTATTTTTACGAGCAAAAAAAATTAGATTACTTTTTTTTGCCTAAAAAAGACGCCAAAAGCCTTTTTTATCCATTTATCACTTGAATTTGGCCATTACTCTAATCCGCATTCAAATATATTTGCACAAAGAAGAGAGAAAATAAGTAGCTTTTAAAAATATTTTCTGTTATGAATAGGAAATATTATTTACAGTGGAATATAAAAAGTGGATACATTATTATTATATTTTTAAAAAATTGTTTTGAGTTTCACTGAACAAAATCAATGTAACTTTTTTTCGAAGATGAAGTTACTCCTAGGAAATAAATATATCAAAATTAAAAATGGCTTAAAATTTTTTTATGCTCAAAAGATTGGTTTACGGCGTGTCACTGCACGAAACAGTTATGATCGATTGTGATGTGGATGCAAATCCGGCTCAAGTTTCGTTTCAGTGGAAATTCGAGTCATACACTAATTTAGCCACTTTTAGTCAAATTAACGATTCCAGGTATAATAATAATGTATTAATGATTAAAATTTAAAACTAAAAACATAAAATGAATTTTATTTTCATTTTCAAAAAATTGTTTGGAAAGAAAACTATTTTGTCTCCATTTTTCATTATTGCACTTTGCGTTACTTAATTTTATTTTCACTCTTTGCACTTAAGCTAAACTAATAGTTTGCGCATTATATATATATTTAATCTAATAATAATATTGTTATTGATGAATGATGACAATTGAGACAAAAAAGAAGTTTTGATTGATTATAGAGATTACGAGCGCACTAACATTGCCCGATTATGCCGCCAAATTGTTTTATTAGTTATGGTTTCCTGATAATGTGCAGTCAAAATTTTTTCCCATTTCTACCAAATATAATGCTTATTTCAATCAAACCTTACTGGAGTAACCAAAAGTCCCTCGGATTAAGACTCAAACAGGATGACAGGCCTTGAAGTCTTCCGGGATAATCGAACCTAATTAAATGTATTATTGCATATATCGATTTTTAACAATTTTTAAAATATAATAAAATTACCTCCCAACCAAATACAGGAAAAACATCAATATTTTGAAAATTTTCCAGAGTGTAACTATACCCAGTGTGCAACTAAACTAGGAAGTGTTGGTCACTATGCCTATCTTGATTCAAAACATTTTAAGCATAATTAAATCTTTGGATTTTTTTGAAACTCTTAAAAAAGAGTTCAAATACTAAGTTAAATTATTCAAAAAAAATTGGCCTACATTGCTAATACCGGTATTGTCATAATTTTTAATACTTTAGAATTGATCTCCATAACTTTAAGTTAGATTCAATAATTATAATATTATTAAAATTATAATATTCTTAAAAATTAAAATTAGTAGTTTTGCAAAAAAATATATTCCTTTTTTAATTTAAAACGTGTTAACTGTTAATTAATTATTCAAACAAACTGCAGGCAGTTTAGTGATGGCTAATCTTTTTTTTTTGTAACAGGATATTACTTGAATTTAGAAAATGTTTTCAGCATTGTATTATATAATATCTGTTTTGATGATTATATAAATTAGAGTCTGAAACTAATTTATATTCTACTTCTAATAATAAACTCATTATTTTCATTATATTATACTTTCTAGTCAGTAACTAAATGTTTATGAACGCTATGAAAACAAAGTTTGCCATTTTTATAATCTATTATTCTAATTTGTAAAAACGAAAAAATAATTAAACTTTATCATAATGGGCTAAAAACACTAACATTTGTGCTATGCGTAAAAATTAAGCGATAAAATGTATGCTCAATTTACTATTTTTCGTCAGTTTGTTTGTTTGTTTTTACATCACCCAATCTTTCTCCGTCTCCCGAATTACATTTTTCATTTGTCTAAAAAAAGCTCAGTTTTAACATATACGCCGCACGCGTCGCAAGAATACGGAACTATCGAGTGTATCGCAAAGAATTCAATAGGCATTCAACGCGATTCATGCAAATATTTAATTATACCATACTCCGCACCACAGTTTCAATTCAACTGTCTAGTGATCAATCAAACCGATACAACGTTGACCATTAGCTGCAACGGAAATGCCGATAAGTCAGCAAATAATAAAAATAATAGTAATAACATCAATGTAGAGAATAATCATAAGAATACAGACAAAAACAATTATAACTATAATAATCGTAACGCAAATCTTGATCCAAAAACGACATCTCGAACAATAACAACAAATACCGATACTTTATTTGTTTATCCGCCCACTTATTATTTCTGCGAAATCTATGGCGAACTTGGCATGGAATTATTGGAGAACGTGTCAATTAGAGCCACCGAACGCAGACTTATTAACCCGGAATCGAGTTTCGTGTTCAATGCCAGACATTTACCGCCAGCAACGAAACTAGTGATCCGATTATTCGCGAAAAATTCGAAAGGTCTGCAAAGCACTCCATCGCAACTGCGAACAAACACTTTAAAAGCGCCCGAAAAGCTACAGTTCGACTCGGAAACCGATGGTAATAATTCAACGGCGAATTACGCGATTATTAGACGACTGCGAGGCGAACACCTTATCATCGCATTATTAATCGGCGCAGCGTTGGTCGCAATAATAGTGATCGCTTTGGGGGTAATTGCGGTGTTTCGCGTTCGTTACTCGTCGTCAAGCATTCAATTAACGCCTGATAGCGGCGATGATGACAGGGAATTGCCACCAGCGGAGACAATGCTGGATAATGAGACCGATGATGACTGTCGCAGTGACGAAACATTGCTTAAGTGTGGCAATAACTCTATGCTGTCTCGTGGCGGTAACGAATCCGCTCTTATCGTTGCTGGATGTCACGAAAAGAGTGGTAAAGAGTGTTGCTATAAGAATGGTAAAGGACCGCCTGATATTATACCAGTGCCCTATTTTGTGCGATACACTGGTAACTCTCATATGGATGGCTGTGATGATCACTTTAATGATGATGGCGTGGCACTGGGAGACGATAAGTCAAAGTATAGGAGCAATTGTGACGATAAATGTAATAATAATGGTGAGTATTAATCAAATGTTAATATTATTACCCTATCGTTTGGGTTTTTATTTATTTTAACCTTTAGGTGGATAACTTTTTTGACCCCACTATTATGATTACCGTATATATTCTATCCTTATTTATATAATGAACAGAAAAAATTTCATTCGTACATTTATTTTTCTTCTTCTAACAGCGAGAACACAGGATTTTTATCCAAATACTGGTCGAGTGTTTGTTTATCGCGACGATAATAGCGGTGTTGCCAATGCTGCCAATCAGGACTATCAACAAAGCAGATACCATTTCAATATCAATGCAGGCAGTAGTAAACAGATGCTCAAACCAGAAGTGAATCTATGAATTTCAAAAACAAAAAAAAACATTAAATGAATTTAGAAATTATATATGTTAACCCAAAATACAAATCCAAAAACATGTACATTCAAAGACGTCCAGGAGAACAAATAATTTAGTGATTTAAAGTTATATAAAAAAACAAAAAATACTGAATCAAAGAGCTTTAAAGTGATATTTAAGTGCCATTAAGTCTCAGTCTATTGCTCTTTCACTCATCGTTTAAATTTTGTTAAACAAACAGTCAAACTGAAACAGTGACGCACAAGTGAGTAAAATACGTTTCGCCATACAAACTTGTTTCGATGTACTTTTTGTTTTGTTTTTAGGACAAAGGCTTAAAGTTGATACAACAATACAACATCTTTCTCGAAAAAAACCCAAAACAAAAAAAAGGAATGACCAACTTTTTAATTAAAACATGGAAAAATAAGTTTTATTATTATTATTAATGTTGCTTAAAAGATTCGTTTTATACGCAATTTATCAATTAAATTAAGCGATGATTTTAAAATTTTTTAAATTATATTTATAACAAAATATTATTATTATGTAAATTTGATTAAATAATGTCATTGTTGAATTAACAATTCGAATTTATGCTCTAAGTTTTAATTATTAAAAAATTTTACCAAAATATAAGTTTATTCCATCAATAAATGATACCAAAACATATCACTAGGCATATTTTACATTATTACTGTTTTCTAAAGATTTTGTATTACTCATAATTACTTTATAATGTGACTAATAAACGGATTGTTGAATGTATAAGTAAGTAATTATGAGTTATTCGAAATTTCTAGAAAATAGTAATAAAGTTAAGTTTACTAGTGTTCACATATACTACAATAAGTTTTTTTAAATTCGTTGGATTGGACTTCTAATTACTCAAATGCGAGATAACAAACAGGTACTCATTCTGCTCCCTTAAAGCCACTTTTTCGCAATGCAAAATTGCGTATATTAAAACATTAGGTTTGCGAGTGGCAATCGTTTTTTGATTTATAAAGTACCTATTTTTTAGACGCGCGTCAATACACCGATAGTTGACATTCGCTTAATGGTTCGATCGAAAAGAAAGTAAACATCGACTTATAACAATTTATATAAAAAGCGCAAAAATATTTTCCTGTTTGCCATTTCTCTAAAAGTTTTATGAAGATAAACAGCGCTTTTACTTTATTTATACGACATCGCGCAGAAAAGCGCGAGCCAATCATAAAGGAAAAGCAAAAGTTAAAAGGCATTAGAGTTTGTCTTCGCTTTATCCGCAAACAATAACCACTTATTATCATTAAAAAAGGGATTTATTTGTTTCGCTAGAAGTAATCAGTCCATTAAGTATTAAACGGAGTAAATATTAGGTTACGAACTATTTGCGGTAACGATTAAACGGTAAAACGATTGTTCCGAAAACCATATCAAACAGTTTGCGACAAAAAATTTGCTTACGATTGTGAGCACAAATGAACGCATCAAACTAATATCAATTATTTCTCTAATTATTTTTTCTAACAGAGATTAAACATTCATTGGTCTAAAGATTAACTAAAGTAACTAATAATTCGATAAATTCAGAACAAAAGATTCTTCTTTAATAATGGTTTATTAAGTTTAATGGGTTTTACTTTAATATAACAAAAAATAATCTGTTGATGTATATTAAAAAAATTACGATCACGTTTAGTTCAAAAGAAATAATTGTAAAATAATTACAAATTATGGGTATATGTCAGCGAAAAGTTTATGAAAAATTTAACTAAATTTATATTATAAAAGTAACAAAGCCCTTTTAACTAGAAATAACGTTTTTCCGAAAACTTTCGTTAAGGAGATTATAAACGATGAGTTTAGAAAAAATATTAAAAAACTTAGGGATTATTGTTTCGGCGATACAGCGTAATCTTATAAGACGTACCAAAATATTTAATATTATTATTGTTATTATTAATAAAGATGCATATAAAACTAAGCTATTGAATAATATTTGATTAAAAAAATACAAAATTTTATCCTGCATTATTAAAAAAAGTACCGGTAAAATTAATATTCAAAAATTCGATTTTAGGCGAAAACAGTCTAAGGTAATATTCTAAAGTTTAAAGATTACTTTCCTGCATAATACAACATATCTCAAGGGTATATTATCATTTTAAAAATTTAAAATTGCAAAAGTAGTCGAAATAAAGTACCACATATATATGGAGTATATATATCAACATTAAACTTATTGCTGACTAAGATTTGAAGTTTCGAAACAACCAAAAAAGAATACTAAAATTTCTTCTAGCTTTTTTTGTTCAAAGAAACAAAATTTCGTTTTCTTAGTTTTTACAGTTAAGAAATAAAAAAATTAAATTTGAGTTTAGGTTTCTGTTTCGAATGCGAATAGCATTTCATATTACGGCAAAGACGAGTAACGTTGAATAAGTTTTTTCTTGATTTTTTCGATCGAAATATCGCGTTATACGTAATTTTTAACGTTATTTTCGGCGTTAATAACGTCAAACAGCCAATACTTATTCAAATAGGATGGGACATCCAAAAATTAATTATTTTATTATTTTTGATAAATTGTCTAAATTTCTACCTTTGTGTTAAAAAGTTTATTCAGTAGATAAAATCGCATTAAATTTTTTCTACTTCTTTTCCCATTTTTTTATTGTAGGCTACGTTTAGGAGAACGAGAATAAATATTATTCTATTCTGATATTAGATAGGGATATAAAAATTGTTATTGTATTCATAAATATACAGAAATATCAGGCGTGAAATTGTTCTCGCAACGTAATCTTCGCTCGCCGTCGCTGCGATATCACCTATTTTTTGTGCGCTAACAATACGGCATAAAAAACTTAACGGATAAGAGATCTGTAGTAATACTTGAACAAACACACAGGCAGTTGAACTTAGGAGTGTAAGACTTTTTAACATGATATGAATAATATGCTCGAGAGTAGTAAGTATACTATACACTTTTTTTTAACTGTAAACTTTTTTAAAAAAGGCATTTTTTTATTATATCTCGCAATTTTTTTCTCATGCGATCAATCATTCGTGCGGTTCGCGCGCACACAGAAATCTCTCTCTCATTCTCTCTTTTTTTGCGTACAAAGTTATTTTTACTGTCAACTTGATATTTTTTACCATTTTTCTACATTTTGTTGTTGTCATAAAAATTTTTTTGAACTCCGAAAAAAGGCATTGATATACGCATTCATGTCTTTATAATGCAAATGCTGAACGGCATACTTGAATACATTAAATATTGAGCTTTAGTCGGCGTTTATTTTAATTAGATTAATCGCAAAGAGACTACTTAAATACAATTCTTTTATAAGTGGATGTCCAAACTTTAAGCGTGTTTACGAAAAAAAATTAAAATTATAATATTAATAGAATTATTTAATGGCGTTGTTCTATAAAAACAATTTTAATGTTTTTTCGCATAACAAAATAAAACCCCCCAATGATTGATTTGAACTATAATCTAAACGTTTATGATCGAAATTATTTTGTTTGAAAAGTATTTTAATAATATCATAAATGGTGTTTACGGTTATTCAAAAAAGCGAACATTAAAATAATTATGTTTTGGGAAATAGAAAGAAAATATAGCAAACTTAGCTTTTATTTATGTATTCTTGTTTTGCGTTGAATTTATTGAAATAAATAGCATTTAAACGCATTCTATTTTTTTTATTTTTTATTCAAAAATTATATTATTTCCAGTACTTTTAAGATAATCTAATTCTTTTGAAAACCTAATATGCCGTAAATATTAAATTAGAAGTAATTTATATTTTACATATTATTTTTCATATTTATTATAAGTAGCGCATTATTTATTTTAGTGATTTAAGCGTATATATATATATATAACTTTTAAGAATTAGAAATGTTATCTCGAAATTTAATGGTACGATATAAGCCGATTCTGTGGACATTAATGTTTAAGACGCATATATTTTAATCAATACAAAAGCATTTTAAAAATTTATTTTACGCGCAATTATACAAAATTGTCAGTTAAAAATACAAAAGGCGTAAAACGCGCACCAAATTTCAGAGAAAGTGATTTGTATTTTAATCAATTAAATAAAGCAATGGGAACATAGGAAACGCGGAATTACATGAACACTTTTATCGTTAAATAGATTAAATATATTTCGATATAAAAAATATGAAATAATTACTTGATTCAATCCCAGTTAATTCTTTGGCAAATATATTTGCGAAAAACATAACCATAATTTTATGCCAGTGTTTGTAACGTGCACTAAATTTTCTGATCTACTTATTTGTTAAATTTAGTGTAATTTTATTTGTTCTGCGACTAATAAATTATTATTGCCAGCGTAAACGTAAACATTCAATTCGCGAACGCACTAAACAGTAACAGAAAAAATTACGTTTAATTAGCATGAAAACTCAATGATCTGATTTGTAAAGACTATTCCGTACGCTTTACGAAATATTATTGAATAAGTCATACTATAAACGCTAATTTATATCAACTATTTATGGTCGTTAGCCATACATTCGATCATTAATCACACAAATACCAGATATATATATAGTTATACTTTAGAGGCAATAAGGAATCGCACACAACTCATTGGTATATAAATGAAAACGATTTACTCTTTAATGAGATGGAAATCCGTTTAATTTTTGGTTTGCTTGTTTTTTTGCTTTGTTTTTTTGCTTTGTTTTTTAATTTCGTTTTGGCAATGTTATCGTCGATAAAATATATGACTGATGAGTATGTGTGTACTTTATACAGAAAACATTGAAAAATATTTTGCAGACCTCAACGCTAAAAGTAAATATATTAATACAATGTTTTAACAGCAACATCCCTATTCTCTCTTTTTATTAGATTTTTGCTAATCAAAGCTTTAAGTATACAAAAAAACTAATAAGATCTATGGCTATCATATTAGAGACGCCATAAAAATCATTGAAGATAGAGATAGTTAAGCTGGTTAGAATGAGAATTAGTTGGGTAAAAATACAATACATATTTAAAGAATTATGTAAGATCAGAATTTAACGAAGATTCAGCTTTAGGGTTAAGTAATGTTACTTTCCATTTAATTAATCAAAGTGCACTTAATACTTAAAAATTTTCAAAATTTGTCGATCATGTTTTGAATGCGCATTTCCTGTGAAAATAATACTTACTAATGGCATTCAGTTTTATAAATTTACTGCAGACAACGTCATTCGTGACTTTAATATAAAAACACTATTTAGTAAAACAGTATTTGACGTTCAGTTTTAATAATCTATTCTAATTAAATAAAACTTCTTTATAGCTGAAGCATAAATTTCTTGACATACTTTTTCTCTATTCACGGATACGCTTTTATTCGCTGGTATCGATTATTCTGGTTATTTGTTTTTTGCTATGACTATATCTTGCATGCCTTCGCTAAAATCTAAAGACTGAGAATGCGAGAGTGAATCTACTCTACTCATTTCTCCTCTCTCTCTCTCTCTCTCTCTCTCTCTCTCTCTCTCTCTCTCTCTCTCTGCCTTAATATTAAGGTTTTTCTGATGATAATGAGATGCCTATCTTCTTTTTTTCGCCTAAAAACATTTAATGAAGTAAACTGAATGCATAATTATGAGCCGCTAAAAGAGAAGTTTAGTTTTAAAAATTCGCTAAAATGCGCTTAAGTTATTTTTCGCAAGCACAAGCTTTTAGTAAAATAAATGATACAAATAATTTTTTGCAATTAATTTTTTCTACAAAAATTAAAATAGACGAATATCGTCGATTGCGAAACGAGGCTAATATTGAATTTTTAGTATGATTCACATTAATGTGATGCAAAAAAATGTATTTCATTAAACTGATTTGAAAGCATTTATAGAAAAAAATAATAATTTAAATACTAACTTAAGTAACATTTTAAATTGCATTTCAAAACTATTGGCTGATTTTAAAATTTACCTTAAATATTTGTAAAAATTAATAAAGTTATTTAAAAAAAAGAAAAGTATTAAAATTAATAATCAGTGATTGGTTTTAAAACTTTAAAGCCTAAAAATTTCAAATTCCCAAATTATCACTGCCTGGTAAAAAACTAATATTTTCATATTTCCCAGAATATCAATTGGTTAGACATGACTAAAACTCAACATTAACCTAACAATAAGTTGAAAGTTGTTTTTTAGGGTATAAAAAACTAGTCCATTGAGGTTCTTAAACGTGCTTTATTATGAATAGCAGAGCCTATAGAAAAGCCTAATGTTCTCACGATTCCCAATTTTGTGCCTCATTATCATCAACTTCAACCACAATCGCTATTATTATTATCCTTTTTATTGTAGTCATCAGCGGCGCATAACGAGATCCATCCTCTACTCTCGTTTGATATCTGCTTCAACAGTTCCATAATATTCTCTACCTATTCTTATTTATTCTTTCTATTTTAAAAAAGGATCAATTTTCGCATCAATTTTTTTCGGTGTTGAAGATTCTCTCTGCCAGAAGAAGAGTGAGGGAGAATAATGCTATAAAAACATAAAAGTTATAAAAAAATATTTCTGTGCGCGTAAAAGAAATAAGAAAATTTTAGGTGAAAACTACTATTATTTTCTGTTATTTCACTTCCGTATCGAAGAAATTTAATATTAAAATGTTATTATTATTTTTTCGGTTTCTCTTTTGCTCTAAGAAATATCAAAACTTTTCCTTTTGTTGTATATTTATATGTTATGTTTTAGCATAAAATCGTCTTATCGGATATTTTAGTTTAGGGCCACTTATTTTTCCTTTGCAGTGAATAACCATTTTTGTCTTCTGGCAACGTTTCTTAAATCTCATAACCTATGTTTCTAAGTATGGTAAAGAAAAAGGTGAACGAAAGTGTGGAGATTATTATTGTGAAAAATATTGATTTTTCTAGTGTTTATTGTCCTAAAACTACCGTATTTAGATTTCAAGCTAAACTAGATTTTTTAAATTTTATTTTTAACAAAAAATTGGCATTTTACTAATAAATATACTATTCTAATAACGATAAAATAAAATAACATCAATGAAAATGAAATAATGTGTTTTACAATTTAAATAAAAAAATAACAACTAAAATACTGACGTAAATGTTTGTTACAGAGTTTTACCAAATCAGTAACAAATAAAATATAAAATAATACTATTACTGTTCCAATAGTATTGACCTTATTTTAGCCGACGATTTATCAAAGAAAATATATCGGTTAATATTATTTATGGATCAAATTCAATTAACTTAAGTTTCTTCTACTGTTTTCCTTTTTTTCATTGTTACTAAACTGGCAAACAAGTAGTGAAACTCAACATTAAAGATGATACACTAAACTCGGTATAACTTATTAACTATATTAGATTATATCATATAATTTTTCACAAGCTATAAAAGCTTTAATAAGATTTTCAGAGCTACTCTTACAGCTCTGTAACAAATGTATAGAGAAGATGGGTATAACTATTATGAATGGAGGCAGTGAAGAATAAATTGAGCACACTTTTATCAGCTTCTTTTAATAAACAAAAAATTATCCGTACTTAATATACATGCAGTTATTAGCGAGTTGTTCACAAATACATGAGACCTTAGTCTTTCGATAATCTCTCAATACAGAACAATTTAAGATTTTTTCTTTTCAAGTTTGAAATGTGTCGTAATCTATATTTTAATTGAATACTAAAGATTAAAATCTGAGCCAAAACTCTATATACACAATAATAACGGAGGATTTGCCGCATGTCTGGGCTCATCAGTTCTTAAACCCCATCTATACATTCAGCTGTGTGTCAACATCATCATCAGTTTATCAATGGTCGCCACCACTACTTTCTCTTTATCGTTGGTCTACATATTAGGATCTGCTGTGACTTCGTCTATGACTGCCATTCAATGGCGGTTTATTGTGTGCGAGAATCGGTTCTGATCGCAGGCCCGCGCACACAAAGAGGCTATCATTGGAAAATGACGTGAATAATAGTTGGCGAGTGTTTCCAGTGAAGAGGGGCTATTTATCGTTTATTTTGAGTAACGAGACAAAACTTTTTTCTCGAAATGTGTCAGATTTTTTCGATACTCTCTCGTTCTTTTCATATATTATTTTTATTATTTGTCTGCTCCGTTCGGTTCCACTATTTATTACGTAAGCCTTTTTTTATATCGCGCATTAATTTTTTTCACTCTCGCGAGCGCCGATGTTTGCAACTTTTCTTCGTTCTTTGTGTTCCTACAACTTGTTATATGTATTTATTTTTTGCTGCTGCTGTCGTTATTTTAGTTTTTTGCTTTTATTTTTTCTAATATTTTTTTCTGTTGCGCTAATTCTTTTATAGCTTTTAAGGCTATAATAGATCAAACTGGAGCGAATAGCGGACACGAGAAAAAAAAATTAATCTTATTTTTACTTAAAGTCTTATATCATTTTCAATTTGATTTAGCGTACCCAAAATAAAAATAGTAGTGAAAATACTAAAAATTCCAGTTAGAAAAGTTTTAAGCTATTATTCACTATAATCTTTGATATTTTTGCAATACACTATTAATAATATTTATACACTTACCCCCCAATCAATTCTGAAATCAATTTTTCAACTTTAAAGTTTAATACCAATCAACCCTTTACTTCGTTACTTTCATCGCAAAAATGGGAACATAAAATATTGGTAGCAAAATGTTTAAATCGTTTTAAGCTACAAGTTTGGCTTTAATCGTTATAATTTTCGTTTATAGCATAAAAAAAGCCTAAACGAATAAAAAAGAGAGGAAAACTTCATTTCTTATAGTGAATAATTGTATGCCTTTCACATAAATATAGCCAATAAAACGATTTTTCTCTTTTAACGGCGTTTTGTTGTTGTTTGTCCGAACGAGCGACGTGTGATTAATCGAAAGTAACAAACAAAAAATATATGTAGGAAATGTTCAAAAAAACCACCGCTAATATATCATAACTTGTTTTCGGTCACGTCAGTCATCGTCAGTCGATGGCCGGCATTTTATCATATGTTTTAGCTGGTGATCGCAAGTCTGCACCAAACTAATAACAGTAAAACAAGTTCGACACAAGCGAGCAATTCGTTTTGATAGTCATTTTTCATTTCCTAACAATTTATTATAGCAATTATTATTTCTAAATAAATTCCTAGGTCATATCATAGAATAAAATCCTATGACCTGATTTAAACATATGAATCGAATCTTAAAGAAATGCTGAGATTTGTTGCACCGCATTTTGAGCTAATCTTAAGAAAAGGACTAAGTGTGAGACGAATTAGTGTTAAAGTTGATGCTGTTTTATTAGTTGTAACGAGAAAATGAACACAACACAGCATCAGCGACAACGAACTCCAAAGGTTCGGTGATTGAGTATTAAGTGTATAATGCGAGCAATAATGACAGTGTGATAAAAAAAACCAGCAAAACTTTTTTATCGATATGAAGAAAGTCTACTCAAACAACTTTTGTGTTGGCGTACATTTTTTCCGTCTAATCACCCATCTTTCTATAGGATTTGCTTTACCTAAACTAAGTTAATACCAAAAATAAACACGTGATGTTAATTATATTTTCACTTAAACTATACTATAGATTACGGTATTTATTTAATTTTATTATTTCCGGTATTCAGCTAATTATTTAAATAATACAATATCAGTTGAAATCATAGAATTGTGATAGAATTTAAAAGTTTGGATTTTATTAAATTATTTACAATACGCATTCGTTTTGATTTTAAGTTATTACATCCGAGTTAAAAGATTTGTCTGTCTGTGTGCATGTCTATGTTTTATACGAAAACTAGTCATATAAGAGCAGAAAATGTAAGCGAATGGAAATTTTAATAAATAAGTTAAATATACTGTAGAGTTATGTTAAAAAAACAAAGTTTTGAGATAAAGAGATCGAAACTAAATTTATTTTTCATGGAATCTTATAGTGAAATAACTAAATAGATGAATGTTTTAAAACAATGAAACTCTATAATGATTAAATTTTATTTACAAAATTTAAGATCTTTAAAAAAATTGTATAAAATTATATTGAATTCGTAAATCATTTCTGTTTTCAACACGTAAAAAAAGTTCTATTGTTTTAATTTTCGCATTTCGTGATTATAGTATATTTATATCAAGCAAATATAAGTTAATATTTTTGAAAAATAGCTATTTTTAAGCATAACTATAACGAACTTCAAAAACAATACCACAAAAAAGTATGTCAAACATGTCAAAAACTTATGCCAACTAAATAATTCGAAGAAGATATATATAGACTTCAATAAATAACATCGAAATTTTTGAAAGTTTTGCTTAAATGTCTGAATAAAATATTGAAATTCCCAAAAAAATTCAGTTATAGATGTTTGATAAGATACGCGATCTAAACAATATGTGTTTAATATCATAGTTAACATTCTTTTTAGTGCAATCATTTGTTATCACATAATAACAACAAACTAATATTTCTATGGAAACAAATAATTTCCCGTATCTTTTATTAGTATCTGTAACAGACGTTAAAGGTTACAATTTTATTATTATCTGATTTCTATTAGTTTTGCTCAATAATAAATACCTTATTATTCGTGGTACGATGCCCAACATAAAAAAGACAATAATAGAAAATATGAAAGCAACAATGTTTAAGATATTGAAGTCATCGGAGTTACGAATATTTTTATTTAATTATAAAAGACATTTAAGTTACACACACAACACATTAGACTTGTATCTACATCTCGACAAAGACTGAATTACATAGGCATAGCAACTCATATATAAACCCTTAAATTATTATTACACAATATAAATTATTCATAACAAATTAATATTTATAATTTCATTTCCTTTAAATACAAATTCCTTAAATACATACTGTAACTACAATATCTAATTGAGAAATACTTAAAAACAATTGCATAATGGAATAATGGATTCTCCTTATCAATCAAAAGTTATATGATTAGTGTGGTTTTTCCCAATTTATAAAATCTGGATAATTTCCGGTTTAATCATATATAGAGTTAACCAAACATGTCAGATAACAATTATTAAAAACTCAATCCTTACAACGAATCACAATAATTGAATAAGATATTTAGGCAATGAACTAATTTGTAGAGAAAATTACATTTTTATTTAGTGAAAATATTTGAGTAATAAAATGTAGCCCAGAAATGATATTAAAATCACTTATTGAACTCGAGTGAAACCAAACCGTTAGCCACACTTGAAAGGACAGCCTTACATAAAAAAATTGGTTTTACACCACCAGAAAATGGGAAAACAGACGCAGCAAAGCGTTGAAGAGAGCGATTTATGTTTTAGGCATCCGTTATACTAAATTTTACTCAGCTTTTTACGCTGCGCTAATGCGAGCGGTAATCTTTAGCTGCTATTCTTTAGCCGCTTCTTCGCCATCAATCATTGGCCGCAGTCACCAGTGCGACGTTAGACGCGCACTCAATCACCAAAATGGAAAAAAGTAATTTATATAAATATAGCAACGAATAAATAAAGTTTAAATAAGCGATCAAATATTAAATTGGTTTTATATTTTAAACTCTATTTGTTCGGTTTTATGGTGATTTATAGTTTCCGCAGTTTGTTTATAAATTGTGAAAAGTTTAAATAGATATCTTTAAAAATAAAATAAATTATACGAGAATGGGCTCGATTTTTCAAGTATAAGAAAATTGCTTCATTATATTACTGATTTGTCACATTAAAAATTGTCACAAACACAAAATATTTGAGTATTTTATTTAATGTTTTGAATAGTTGTGAATGCAGTCCTATTAATTTATTTCGAAGCCTTTTAGTGTGTATTATTGCTAATTATATTCGATAAACATATACACATTAAAACAGAATCGAAATATTTTTTCAAAAAAATGCACTAAAGTTTTTATTTAGCTTTCGTACGAAAATAATAAAATTTTCACTATTTTCACTTTTCTAACACAACAGTATAGAAAATTTAGTGATCAAATTTTATGATATTCTAGTTTTTGCGACTATCGGAAGTTTTTTAAATAAAACAAAATACAGTACTACCGAAATATTTTGCATTATTTTGAAACTTTTTAACGCAACATTAAATATTAATCGCATTACGTATATAATATACCATTCATGTAATGCAAGCTAAAAACTTTTTACTTTTTTAAGTGTTAATAATTCATTTAAGCGATTCGTATCTATCCAAGTAAAAAAAAGTAAAAGTTCTGTCAGTTATATTATAAAATCGAAAGAATACGTTAAATTAATGCATAATACAATGTTAAACTATTGATAAAATGAAACGTAAAATATTCTAAAGATTAAACATATTTTTTCCTCAAAAAAAGATAAGACAAAAATATCAAATTTTAATGTTAACGTAAATAATTAATTTGTTTACTCGAATCACAAAAACTGAAATACAGACGAAATATAAAATAAAATATGCAAACAGTTAGTTAACAGCTATATTTTAATATTCTTAGTTCGTCGCTTTTAAGCTGTGAATAAACCGGCTTTTATTTCTTTTGATATCACATTTATTTCAAAAAAATCCTTTGTCTATCGGAATAGAATATTCCAGTAATATAACAGTATGCGAAGAGGCTTTTATTCTCTCTCTACTCCAATATTGGATATCATTTCTTATCCGATTATTTCTCCTCTTTTCGTTGTATTATTGACGTAATTTTCTTAGCAAAAAATAAGAAGATAAAATGAGAGGAGAGAGAGATTTGCAGCTAACATTTGCGTTAAGGCATAATCAAGCAATTTTCCGATGTAATAATAAATTGATTAATGCTATTTGATAGATGTGATTGAAATCTACTATATATATGTGTGTTTAATTAATTTAATTAAATTCGTTGTGTTAAATGAAATATGATTTATGCGATTTAATTAAATAACTATTCGGAAACAATCATAATTATCGAGAACTATTCAATAAAACACATTAGAAAAAATCATCTAATCTATAATACAACAAAAAAAATCTATAGTTTTTATTTTTGTATAATACAAGAGAACATAATAACTGAGCATAAATTCCATTATTGTTTGCATCGTTTCTAATTTTATTTTTTGTTCCCTTACTCGCGCACAGAGGAATCTATTAGACTTTTCAATAAAGCTATAACTTTTCTATGGCTTAATGCAATAGAAAAAAATGAGAAAAACATACAAAACACAATGAAAGCTAAAGTCATTTCATTTTTCTACTCTCATACACTCAGTCACTCTCTCTTTTTCCCTATCAAACAAAACAAAAATAGTAGTACAACAAAACAGCGCTTTCTCACTATCAATAAATACAACAATACCAGTGAAAAGACATTTTCAGTTCACATATTCTTTATCAAACTTCGCAAAAACTAAAGTCTTCAGCCTTCTCTTTCACTCTCATTCTCTATTACTACTACAATAGTCAAGAAATTTGAACATTGCTTTTCTACTTCAAAAATTCACCTGAATTTTCTATTATTCCCTTTGTTGGCGTTCGGAATATTCTGTTACTTATAAAACATCATTCTTCCCAAGGCTTTAGTGAAAAAAATAATGTTTAACTCATTTTTTATGCCTCTTTTTTCGTTTCATCTCGATTTATGAGAGCTTATACATATATACTGCATTATATATCGCAATGTTCTTTTGTAACAAAATATAAGTTATGTGTATATATTAGCTGTGTTTATAGAATTATTTAGTATTTTATATCTACAAATTTTGTTGGCAACAAAAAAACTTGGTGTGCGTAACACTAAATTACAAACTAAATTAATTTTTTTACTTATCGCTTTCGTAACGCGAAATATACGTCGCGTATACTGTATCTGTTGGAAAAAGTTTACCAACATTTTTCTAAAAGAATTTTTGCGCAACTTTTTAAAAATATGACTTTTTTCGGAGAAAAGTTTGTAACAAAAGAAAAAAAGAGATTTTCTCTAATGTTAACCACTTTATATATATTTCATTGTTCTCCGGTTCATGTGTTTGTTAGCGCCACACTATAGCGAAAAACATAATATTAGATAACAATTTTATTGAATGAACAAATATTTTGTTTTGTACTGAGCGAAAAAAAATTATTTATTAAGAAGTGTCTCCGCTCAACAGCACATAAAAAGATTTTCACTGCTTGCGATGAACTTTAACGATGAAATCGTGTTCACAGTCCACTAACTCTTTGAACATTATTATACGCCGAGAGAAAATACTTTACTCACGTAATCACAAGATTAATGGGAGCGAAAATGTGCGAGTAAAACACTACGCGCTCATCATAGACCGTAGGTATTACGTGCGCTGTGTTTTGTTGGCCCACCAGTGACCACATGGGGATCACGAATAATTTACTTCTGGCTATAAATCTGCCAGAATGGTAAACGAATTCAAATTAAACCATACACTGATTCACTGGAGAATGTAGTTATTCAACAGTATTAACAAAGTGCGTAATTTTTTCGATTTTTGTATTTCGAAGATTTTCGGCATTAATTTCAATTAATGATAGATAGTCAAAAAAAAGAGAATTTATGATGATTTTTATATTCTATATACCCAACCAAAGCTATAAGATTTTTGCTTAAATTCTTCAATGGTATTTTGGATTAAATCAAAATGAGCACATGGCTGCATGTGTTACATCAATAGAGCAATTTAAAGATTGGCAATACAGTAGTATAAATAAACCAAATTCAATAAGATTTACAATGCCATATATTTAGGGTTTATTACAAAAATAACTAGACTAGAATAACTATATCTAAACTAAAATTTTAATAAAAAATAGATAAGAACCGATTGTTGAAACGATTCAAAAGAATAAAGGACAAGAAAATGAAGAGAAGCGCGTGCATTCAAGTCCTTGTTTAGTCATTGGTTGTGTGCAATCTAATAAAAAAATTTCTAAAACTCTGAATAGTTTTCCAGTAGTTTCATATGTTAAATGACCCATCACTTATCAAATAAAGTTTATGTCTACCATTCTCGTTGCGTTTCCTCTGCGTTCAATGTTACGCTAATTTAAAGAATAAATACGTGACTCGGATTTTGTATAGTCTGAGATTTACAGTTCAAAACTAACATCGAAAAAATTACGCGAAATTAAATGAACCTGAAATTTGTAAACATATGATTACGAAAACGGAAAAATATTTTGGAAAATATAATCAAAAGAGTATAATCAAATAAATGTAATAATATTACATAAGTCATTTAAGAAAGCAAATTTTATTATTACTAGAGATCAGCGGCAATATTTACCACAAATTAATACAACTTATCCAACACGCATGCTCCGCATCCATCCACAACTTGCCTCAACACTTGCGCACTTATACCACAACATGTGGTTTTCTACGCCATCACATCCGTTGCACAGTACTAAAAATTAATATACTAATAATCATGTGTAAAAAATCAATAGTTTATCTTTAATTTATTTCATGGGTAATATAGTTATTTCAAAAATTTTATTAGATATTCCTGAATTAAATTAAAAACTTTTTTCTCGAAAAATATGGTATATTATTAAGGATTGGGCGAAAAAATAAAATATTTAATATCGCTTATTATTTTATTTATGAATTTTTTTCCAATGATTTATGCGATTCGTTCGAGGAAAGGCTTTTAAAGTTTGTATTGGATTATTTTAAAATTTATTGTTTGCATCTGTTCGGCATCGCAAATGACGTCACATAATTGCCATTAAATAGATAAATAGCCGGAGCTTTTATTTTGCCAATGTATGAGTTTTGAAGATATACAAGTATAATAAATGCGTACTCCTTTTCAATGCTTACTAAAGCATGTCCATATAGAGGAAAAAAGAAGCGAGTGGACCGTCAAAAAAGATGTTATGTATTACCGAGTCTGGTAATACAGGGCCATAAATATTTTCCATTGGATTGAGGAAAATATCTGAAAAGAAAATTCGCTTTGAAATCGCTATTATTTTTATTGCGTACACCGCATCACTGTATGTTATGTTAGTAGTGTACTGTAATTTCGCTAGACGTTACAAATGACTTTTATTTAAACATTACTGAAACGATCTTTATGTTTATCTTTTCTCGAATTTATCGATGCGCTTTTTGCCCGGCAAATATTTAAAAGATATTGTTCAACTAACGGTCCAATCATTCATAATTTTTATCGCAACACTAGTAATAAGCGAACTTAAGTATTTCGCATACTTTGCGTGCATAAAACTTTTTATTTGACGTTGAAAAAAATCCCGAAACTAATTTCTAAAACTTCATTAAATATATATTAGTTAGAATTAGACTATTATATTAATGTTTTCTATAAAATAAAATGTTAGCGCAGAAATATTAGCATAAAATCAACGGTTATACGAAATTTAATACATAAATCAAAAACTTAATATGCAATCATCTTATTTAACTCACTTTTCTAAAATATTCGAGCTTATGTATTTGAAAAATGTTTGCCCATCACTATATTCAAACTAAACCGTTACCGTGAAACCAAAAGCCAAACTTCTTACAAACAAACGATTTGGAACTCGTTTAAAATTGAGCTCAAAAGGTGTGTAACGTTTTCGCCTGAATTCCTACAACTAATCATAACCAATCATAGTTAAAGTTAAAAGTTAATATGTGTTCTTAATCATTTGACATACCAAATATTAATAGGAACCATTTTCCCCGTAACTATTTGACTTTTGTTATCAATATCGACTAATGGACAAATTTATTTTTAGTTTTTTTAACAAAATAAAAACTTTTTTCGGTGATAAGTACGCCATTAGCTGCTAAGAAAATGCTATTATGATCAATCTTCAAAGTTAAATGTGTACGCAATTTCAAAAAGATTCCTATCGTTACCAGAAAAAAATTGGTATAGTATTTTCCTATTTTTATGCGTAGTTATTGTTACCGTCCAATAAGTATTCAAATAAAATATTATTCTCAATCAATGCAGCGGACAATTATTTTTGCTTATCGCTTCAGACGGAATAGGTTTGTCGAAAGAAATTTCTTTTGCTCACACATTACGGAAACAAAATAAAATAAATAACAAGAATAAGTTTATCGCATTTTTTTATAGCAGTCCAAACATTTTTTATAATATCAACGTCAAACAAAATTATAAGAGTTTGCACTGCATTCAGATGTAAATTGGTGTTTACAATTTATTTAAATTCCGATTCACAATTCAATAATTTAAGTTGACATACAGTACAATGAATAACGGCGATTCTGAATCCCGGAATTAAGTAAAATAAATTTTTTTAATCATTTTTTTAACTAAAGAATATTTCTTTTTAAAATATTTATTAGAATAGGATTACTCTGAAAGGGATAACTATCTTAACACAAATGGCCGTAAAAAGTACATTATAATGATTTACATCTATACTCAAAAATTTTTTGAACATCTAATGAATAAATATTTTATTACTTTATTCTCATAACGACAGAGTTTTATTTAAATAAAGTTTTGTTAGGATAAATATAAAAAAAAGTTAATTCAAAATCCACGTAAACAATTGCGATTTTTTTTAAAAGTCAAATAATAAAAAGTTTAATTTTTCAATTTTTTAAACTACAATCGAGATAATGATTTTAATATTCCAGTCCAGACTTAATGGAAATTTGTGTTCATTAGAAAAGTTAATATATAAAATAAATACGGTAATTTATAAATCGAAAATAACTTAAGTAAAATTTATTATATAATATATCCGAAATCACCAAATAAAAGAGATCTGAATATTTAGAAATGATGTTGTGTTCGTGACAATTCTAGTCTCCCACACGTTTAAGACAACACAAATCAATACTATCCTTATATTTGTCTCAAATGTAATCTCTCTCTCTCTCTCTCTCTCGCACACAATTACATCATGCATTGACTCGTCAAAACTAAATAAGTCTGTATTTTGGGAACCTCTCAATCAAACAAATTCGCAGATTTGTCATTCTATGAATTTTTTGGCATATAATTCATTTTTACGCTTTTATTCGAAAGTCATTCGACGTGTCAGATATGAATTTTGCTGCATTCAACTTTCTTATTCCACTTTGCCATTGAAAAAATAAGTTAAATTCAAAATCATAGTTGAATGATGTTAGACATTTAAAAAGAGAAATCCAAAACTAATTTTAACAAAGCCTATCAAAAAACAAATGCTTGTAAGCTTATATTTTATGCCGAATGCAGATCAGTCGTAAAATTAATTAAATGTAGACTACAATAAAGAAAAGAAAGGTTTATTTAACTCTAATTAACATCCAAAAGATCGTGTCTTTTCTTCAATAAGGATTACTTTGCGATGCCCTCAATCCAAAACAGCAAAAAAATCCCTTTTTAACATTAAACGGCACTGTTTTGCATTAATGCGACACATTCTCTAAATATCGATAATCATAGTGTGTTTAGCACAATACTGTATATGCTTAGTAATGCTCTTTACTACTTTTTTTCTTAATGTAACCCATTCTGCAAATGCTTATTATCAAAAGTTTTTTCTATAGAAAAAACGACGAAACGCTTATTTCTGTGATTATTTGATAAAGTTTTTGTCACATTAATGCCATATTGCGTACAAAAATCAATGCCAAACATTAGTTATAAAATTTTTTCTGGTATTTCGCTAATAGGAAAATATACAGTTTCATTCGGTGCGTGCGTGTGTATGTGTATTAATTTCGTTTCGTCTGTTACACATTAGAACTCTTATTTTTTCATAGTTTTTCGCAAATATATTTTTACAAACGCAACATAAATATGAATTAGTTTTAAGAGTTATTTCAGCCATTACGCGCTCAAAATAAACTGAACCGGAAAATTGTTCGGATGTTTAGCATATATGAAAAATGCGTATTTTTATCCGCTGTAAGAGCAAACTCGTGTAATTCAAATTATCTAACTTATCATTATTATAGTCATATTTTTCTTAAGGAAATGCGAGTTTCTTTTTCTTTTTTCCCTTTAAACCAATTAAAATATTTATACTTACATCTTTTTAATAAATACGTATTAGTCTTAAAATAAACAGTGCTTAATTATCGCATAAGGTTGATAAACAAGTGCGTAAATATGATATAAGTTTGCTA
This sequence comes from Phthiracarus laevigatus, assembly GCA_034700185.1. NCBI lineage: Eukaryota > Metazoa > Arthropoda > Arachnida > Sarcoptiformes > Phthiracaridae > Phthiracarus > Phthiracarus laevigatus. The sequence continues at coordinate 6,244 of JAQIXJ010000133.1, read as the reverse complement.
ATCATTAATTTTGTATAAAAAAATTACTGCTAAATAAAACGTATTTTCAAGACGAAAACGCAATTCAATACTTTCTTAAAGAAAAAATTTTGCGATATCTATTACAATCTATTTCATACTACACTATTTTATTAATATAGTTTGTTTCTATAGCGCTAATAATAATGCAGTTTAATCTACACTTTTAGGGCCACATATACCGTATAATTTGTGTGCCATTTTTCTTTTACATTGTCTTCGCATAAGATTGATTACTTTTTCTTAATGACAAAAAAGTTCTTATCACTATTACTAAAAAAAAGTTTTTGTGGAAAATTTTTAGGTTCAAAAAACAAGATCGTCCGATAGTGACAGCACTTTTATTAGCAGTCAAATTTCATAAATAAACAATAAATATTTCTATGATTCCAAAATTTATTTTTTATTTATTCCTATTAGAAATTTTTCAATTGGTATCTATAAAATGAGTATATTGTCTTAAAAATAAGCTTATATATAAGACATTATTAATTGCATTCTATGGCTTAAAAATTGGATTTAATTTATTTCGCCTTTATTCAATCAAATCAAAGATATCACAACGTTATTTTGATTTATGAAGTATTGTTTTAAGTTAGAATATTTTCTAAGATATCACTTAAGATCTGTCAAAACTTTCAAATTAAAAAGCAAAATTTCCTCACACAATAGAAAACTTCCTAAAAGTTTATTGGGATAACAACACAGAAATCTGAAATCTGTACAAATTGTGTGCATCGCTAGATTAATAATACGGAGAGAGAGAGAGAGAGAGAGAGAGAGAGAGAGAGAGAGCCAAAATCCTCTCCTTTGGTTCAACTTCTTTATTATTCGCCACTTACTGCCTACGAATTGTCCTTCTGTTCGCTTCTTTTCCTTTTGTCTACAGTTTTCGCTTTCCTTTGAGACCACCACTACTAACAAATTGAAAGGAAGGACTCTTTTAAGCAGCAGAAGTAGTAAAAAAATAAAATAAAAAGATACAGAAACTGAAAGTGGTTGGCGTAAAATGTCGCGCAGCACATACATGCGAGCGGCCGATGCTTTTAAGTTAACGCAAAACACAACAACAAATTCGCAGAAAAACTGCTGATACAGTCAATTAAGTTAAGATCTAATAACAAATATAAAAAGATCTGTTACAGCGAATATAACCGTATACTGCGAATTTCTGCGCCAATATTTATTCTCTCGAGCGAGAATCGCTATGCCATTTCGGTTCGTACTTTAAGTAACAGCGGTGTTAAGATATTCTTAAGTAAGACTACGTTTAGACGGGTAATGATAAATAAGCATTTTGTGACCATTTCATTTCTTTTTTTTTATTGATGGCATTAATTCCCTACATTTGGTTATTAAGATTGATTTCAATTCGTAAGACTATGGTTTTGATTTTGCGAATCACAATATGCAAGAAATTAATGACAAGCCAGTAAACGTGCTCTTAAACCAATTCATAAACTCGCTTATGTTCTCTGATTCGTTAAGTGATAGAAAAAGAAGATCTGTTCCCTATTGGAAATCGTTCAAATTAATGGTAAAGTAGTTATAGTGCGGTATAATTTAGTGATGGGAATAACGCTTAAAATACTTATATATTCAGATATGTTGGCTAAAATTGTTAGATTACAGTATTCGACTGAAACTGAGTTTGAAACGAATTCATTAATCAGTTTTTTTTCATTTTCTATGTTAATATATAAAACGGAACATTTTCTAGATAAAAAGAAACGTTTTATTGTTCGGTATTTATTTTAATTTATTATTAGTTGCAATGACTATAATTGTTTATCTTTATTTCTTTTCAAAAAAATCATTAAACTTTCAGGTTATAAAAGTGTTAATAATGGACCAAATACTTGAACAGCACTTAGAATGAGAATTGATCTAAAAACATACTTATGAATCGAAACAAAAACAAAAATTCGGCTTTAATGAAAAACGCAGAGAGATAGAGAGAACTTTTTACTGCAATAATAGCGAGAATATATTTCAGAATAAGTATAGTAACTACACATTTGGTTTTGAAGAGATTGACAATTTTTGTTCAATTGTCTTATTGAAGAGAATGGCGCCAATAGCATGAATATCTTCTTTTGTAAATCGTTATTATCCATGAAAATAAAAGAATACACAATATTGTGAACGAATACAACAAAAAACAAGAACGACACAAGAGAGCTCACTTTCTTATATTTTTATCTAAGCTAATAAGTATATTAAATAAATACTTTACTTAATATTTAGTCTACAGTTTTCTAACATGTCAAAATTAACCTAATTAAAATACGTCCTAAATTTAATGGTCAAGTTGGTGCGGACACACGGACGGACAGACGAAATTGGTCAAATCCATAAGGTCTACTTTTTAGAAAGTGAGTTAAAAACAGAGAATAATAGCGAATTCGGAAAAAACTGAAATATATATATATATATAGGGATGAATCGATTTAAATTTAGCCAACATTTGGTAATCAATATAAAGTATAGTACATAACAATATAATATTGTGATCGAAAGTAAATTCTATGGGGTATTAAAGAAACTTTTGTCAGCAAAATTGAAATTGAAAACGTTGTGAAAACGATTCTATAGATTACTAGATCTACGTAGTTATTTGTGCGTTAATTGCGATAATCACCATAAAATTGCGTCAATTATCTCCAAAATTAATTAAAACGTTAAGCAATTAAAATTACGACTTAGTTTTAAAATAACTACAAAAATCAAAAATGGGAACAATAATGATTTTGTCATTTCGTAATGAATTGAAATATTAATAATATATTGGTCGCACGATTTGATTGATTAATTAATTCTGATTCTATTGCTATACGTATTTAAATTTTAACCATCCTTTTCCTTACGCTCCCTAAAGCTTCCTATGGCTCACTAATGCGTTGCATAGAATTTCTATAATACACTCAAACCATGATTTGATATTGCATATGATTATCGGAAAACAACGGGTTTTATACACGAATCCTTATCAATTAAAGTTATTTGAACTATGTTTTGGAGCTTTAACCACAACTGAAACGTTTATCAACGCTTATAAATTAAATTCGTCGTAATCACTATAATTCCACTTACTTTTAAACTGGAATAGTTCGCCCAACTTATTGTTCGCACACAATCAATGGGTTTATAAATTGAGTTTTGAGATGAGCCAAAACATTTGATTGGATTATTAGATTATAAACAAATCATAGCGATTAAACAAACTAAAAATAATTGATTTGTCAAACGGAAAAATAGGAAAATATCCATTTCTAATATTTCACACTATTTTCCACAAATCTTTGTCAATATTATTACGAAACTTATTATTCAATTAAAATACTTTTAACGCAATTAACAATTAATTAAAATTTGCGAAATAAACAAACACTAATTCGTAAACAAAACAATATTTAGAAACTTTTCATTAGCAAAACACTTGCCGTAAATGTGTTTATAATAAACAGAACGTATTGCCATCTGAAGAGCGATAAAACTAACAAAAAGACTAAGAATATTTAGCATACATAAAACATGGAAAAATTTGAAATCGGTAAACATTTCATTATTTTAATCAAAAATATCACCTATTATTTTTTATAAAATACAAAGAAATGTCATTTGTGTTATACAAATTTATTGATAAATAATTTTTGAAAATTCTTTACGGTGTATATACATATCCATTTAGAAGTTAACATTTTATTATACTTGTTGAACCAAAAGTTTTAACGATTCAACACTTTTAACGTCAATTTTTGTGTTAAAAGAAAATATCGGCCAAAATAGTATAATATCTAGATGTAATTATTAGATTTTTCGATTATTATTATGCAAGTTTTAAAAGTTTATTTGTAATGCACGAATGTACAGAATATTCATACACTAGTCAAGGAAAAATTTTCTAACCTTAATTAAGGCGATCTTATTAAACGAGAACAGATTCCTGAGGTGAAAACCAGTTTTTATATTCCAGGAAATGCGTTCCATACACGTCAGCAGCTATGGTACACAAGTAAATATTTAAACTAACCATTAAAACTCTCAATAAAATTTAAAACAAATAAAACCAATTAATAAAACCAGCTTTCTATGAAAAAATACCCTGCTTAGTTAAAATCGAATCAAAATTTTTAATGCACAGAAATTGCAAATAAAAGTATTTTTAAAGGGAAATGTCCAGATAAAACTACAATCATTTTAATATGAAGATAAAATACGCATACGACATGACTTAATGCGTTAAAATTTTTCAACTTAAAATATAAAAACTTTGATTAGGATATTTGAACGCTTTGAAATAGACTTCAAAACGGGTCCCAGCGGATCCCAGACACTTTTCATAGAACCAAGACGGGTTGTGCCTACACCTATCGGGCCTAAGTGGGGTTGGGGTCTAAATATTTTAACGATAATGGGTCTTTTTTGAACTAATATTTTAATATTCTAGATATTAAAAATTGTAGAGTCAATAAAAAGAAAATTTTCCTATTCATATTTTTGATTATGAAATATTAACAAAAAAATTCTTAGCAGACCTTATTATATTTTCCAATGGACAGTTTACCACTAGAGATATGAAGAATTTTATAGTATTGTTTATAAGTGTTGTGAATCTGGTTTGTGATACTTAATGGTGCAGATAATAGCGCGAAAATTAAGAATGTGTTGAATATTATTAAAATTGAGAAAATAAATATACCAAACATGGATAAACTGTGAAATAAGAGCTGTTGCAGTATTAGTGATGTTAAAGGTATGTGAACCGTTAATATGGCGTAAAAATACTTTTTCCAAAATCTATTATACGATGAGATTAGTGCACGGATTTTGCTGTACTGTTTTAGCAAATCCATTACTTTGTAATCGGATAATACTAAACAAGCGTCTGATATGACATAAACGCTATTGATTTGTTGGGATAATTGTTTGAGTTGTAATTTTAGATAATAGCAAACTAAATAAAAGAATGGATACGTTGTGGTTAAACACAACACATAACAGCAACCAACGAGTATGTCATAGAATTTCCAAAATAAGATTATCACGAATAAATGAATTGTGGACACTATTAATATACTTGACATAACGTGCAGAATGCTTGTTGTTGAGCAATAGAAAATTGACGTCACTTTAATTAATTTTATCATTAGTTTGGATATATTGATCAATTTCGTGATATATATGCGTTTTTTCAAACATAATTCAAGTGGTGTTTTATTTCCTTTGTGGTTATTTTCATGAGTGTAAAAAGAATTATTATTGTTTAAATAAACCAAGAAAAAAGTTTTTTCAATTAAACATACCTTCGAGCATATCTAGTAACTCGAACCACTTTATATGATCAAAATTAAAACAATATCTGCTGATAATTATAAATAACGAAAAATAAATTATCATAATGATATCAATAAAAAATCCAATGGTCCCGAAAGTTAGTGCCACATCACCAAAATAGTACCGAAATATACTGTTTTTGTCGAGCAGCATACAAACTAATAGACGCAAAATTTCAAACGTAAACAGTAAAATTATGATATTGTTTAAATTGATATTGAACTCAATACTGTTTATAAATTTAATCATTATATTTTTACGAAATATATTAGTGAAAAAATAACCCTTAATTTTCGGTATACAATATGGGTGATACAGATAGTCAATCGCTATAATTTCATGATTATCCGAATAAATTTTATTAGCCATTGTCTTTAATATTCTGTCTCTAAAGTATTAAATTTTTTACTGTTATAACGTTATATATAAATTTTAAATTGATTTTGAAGGCATATCTCGTTTCAGGATATTTTTGCATGATATAAAACTTTTATTATACCAATGGCAATATGTTACATATAAAATTCTTAAATGTCATTTTTATTTTTTATTCAAAATATTTTGTTATTGTTCTATTTTATTGTATTTCATTAAAAAATTATTAATTATATATGAATTATTAAAACATTCTCTATTACCAGTTGTAATATTATAATTATGAATAGAAATATTATTTTAAATTAATGGAATAAGGATTGGGTAATAAAATACACGAAATTTATAATTAAATTTTTTAGATTTCATAATAATCGAATAATTAGTATAACTTTAAACAATTTCACGCATTTCGATACGTTTAGATTACTTTCAAGTAGTGTTGTTTATATACCAACTTTTCTAATTATATTCTATTCCTATTCTATTCTTTAAAATCAAAATATATTTCTAT
>JAQIXJ010000132.1:0-52121 GCA_034700185.1 Phthiracarus laevigatus | reverse complement strand
GTGCTTCCAATTGTTGAAGTCCTTCTTCCTTTTAAAATTTAATATAATTAGATTTTAATTCTCATTAGCAAACATTTAAATTTTGACATTTTTCCCAATTCAGGAACTTATAATTAATAATATTTCGGTTTTAACCGAACAACGTTTTGTTATTTAAAAGCTGGGATAAAAGTGAATATTAAGTAATATGAAGTTAAAATAATTGATTTTTGAGTTTATAACCGAAAACACCAAATTAAAATTTTTCAACCGAAATTCGTAAATTATGTTTGTTTATTCACTAAACTTAAGAATTTAACACTAGCATATCAATTTAATTGAAAATAATAGTTTAAAAGGTCATTTAATGTATTGTTTTAAACAAGTTGAATAATTCTTTAAAGAATCCTAATATTTAAAAATTCACATCGCTAAGTTTGGTGAGCATAAGTTTACAAAACATTTCAGCCTAATAATTTTAGTTCATCAAATATTCTATATTCATAAATGTTAAAAAACAAAAATTTTTTAAAAATAAGTATTAAATCTCAACCGGAAACTTCACAGAATTTTCGATGTTTTTTCAAACGAAAAATGCATTTTTTCTAACCGAAATATCCTGTCCTTACTTATAATAAATGCATTTTGACAATACACACAATTTGATAACAAAATTAAAATCTTTATTCTTTGATTGAGATGAAAAATTATTTATTAGACTATTATTGAATTAAATAGACAACTAAAGGTAAATGATTTGTGGTTTTGTAAGTAAAAAGATATTTTTCCGGAAAAATGTTTTATGGTTATTTTTTGTTTTTTTATTCATGCAATGAATATATCGAGCAAAATAAATATTAATTATTCAGGAATACCAAACTTTAGATAATAAATGATATAATAAAACGAGAACATGAGGTGACTATAAACAGTATCTATATATTAAATATCAATAAATTTTAACACACTGAACTGATTTTCGTTATACTGGTTAGATTTTAGTTGCTAAAATAAAACAATGAATTTTAACATATAGTCAGTCATAAAGAGAATAAATAGAATGTAACTCAGAGTACTGTAGACGAAAATCTGGTGCATAAAAAACATAGTACTCCAGCACTTAACACTCAACTTTTTCACATTTATTGTAGAATGTATAGAAAACCTTTTAATAAATGATAAATTTATCGAGCTCTATAAATTTTATTTTATTTAGAAATTAAAACCTTATAACAGTAAATTTTTGTCCGCTCAAAAGTTCGTAAAAATTTTATTATTGAATTACTTTCAAAGTGTGTGTTACTATAGTATTTATTGCATGATAGCTTCCCTTTAATCAATTTGGATCGCATAAAAGATTTACCCTTAAATGTTTTCCAGCAATAAAAGGAGTCCTAACAATTCGATATGATTCAGATAATCGATTGAAACCCTACTCTAAAATTGAGTTCGATCTCATATTCTGTCCATAATCTTTATCAATGGAAGTTTACGAAGTAATAGAGGATGAAAAGTGTTTTATATTTGGATGATAAAAGGATGGGTTACCCAATTGTTTAGGTTTTTTAATTAAAAAAATATGATCCAAAACTGAACAGTGAGAAGAAGTGGAATACAAAAGTGGTTTTATAGCGGTATTGATTTATACTAAATTACTGTGTAAACACGCTTAGAGAATTTTTTTAATTTTTAAGATAACATAGTAATTATAAAAATAAAAAATTAAAGATAATTGTTTCAACGCAAAAGGGTTTGCATTAACTTCAATTGAAAAGAATCAAAGTAAACTCATAATGAGCACATATATTTTTACTTATACTGCATAATAAATTGGGCTAATTTTTCTCTGATTTAACAAAATTTATGATGATTTGCTGTAACCTTGATTGAAAAATCTGAATTGAAAATTAGAAAAATCATTTGAAAACGAGATTTTATAAGTGAAAAAAGGATAACTAACGATAGAGGTTTAGTTGAAAAATTGTCGGTAATCAATATATTTTTTATTAAAAAAACAAATCAAATTAATAGCATTTTAATAAAATGCAGAATAATGTTCGCGTGCTGTTGTTTAAAAACCGAAATTTAGAAACATCTTTTAAATTAAAATTTGGTTGCTTTGATTTTTAAATTCAAGACTAGATAAAAAATGTTGAAGCGAATGAAAACATTTTTAGTTAATCATAAAAATTTCTTATGCCATTTATTCGGTTGCTATGAATAATTGAATTAATTGATTAAGAATATTCAAGTCAGTGCACATCCAAAAAGATAAAAAATACCGGTAATGTACTGAATATTCTATATAATCTTTTAATGCAGAAGAGCTTCACATGTGAAATTAATAATTACAACAAAAATTTGATAAAATCATGTGTCGTAAGTTTATCGCGTTTTGCAAAAATTTGATTAAAATATAAGTATTACATGTAATTTAATTTGATGTCCAAAATAATACGCAACTTTACTAAGCTTTTACAGTATTGAATGAGCTGAGAAAACATTAACGATTTAGTCGTTTGATAATTAAAAAATAAATAAAGCACAAAATAAATTACTTGAACCAATTTATTTACACTTGAATTTATTATTGAGAAAATAAATTAATTATCTTTTATTTTAATCCAAAAATTAAAGATAAAAACTAGTATAAAAACTAACAAATAAGTGGTAAGTCTTACCTGGAGTCTTCCACATTCCCATCTTTGGTCTCTTTCATGGATTGGAAACAGTGCACCAATTATGATATCTCCGGTATAATTAGTGAACCGTTGTAGTGGCCAATGAAAACCAGAACTTCCCATTGTAGCCACTAATGGCAACAATGGTACCAAAAGCATCGTTAGTATCGTGTGATAATCCACTTGTATTTTCACAGACTTTATCACTGTTTACAGAATATATATAAAAAACACATAAACTTTTCTATAATAATCGTGAGGCTAAAGCAATAGCTAACTGAATATAATGGCAGAAACTCGTAACAAATTCTGGTACAATAATAAAATAATATTTGAATTATCGTACGAGATTGGCATTAAAAACAAATAAAAGCTTCAACTGCTAACACTTAGCAGTTGTCTTATCGGGAGTGCGGAGACAATGAACGCAACACACGTTCGTAGTTTGAAAAGTAAAGATGAATTATTTCCTATATCCTTGTTCTCTAACTTAAGCACACATAAAACGAGATTCCATGGCAACTCTTTGGAGCAAACTCTAATCATATAATTATTACGCTATGTTATGCTCACTTCTAATATACGATAACTTCAGAGTAATTTAAATAAAGTAATAAATCGACAAAATTAATTAATATGAGGGCAGACTAACGGTTCTTAACTAGAAATTCTTTATGCCCAATAAAAAACAATTGATTATCTACCTTATAACTGCCTAATTTATGAATTTAGCCTCTTTTTCCGATTATTTATTAATAGGTGAGTAAAAATAAAACTAAAAAAACTATACCGTATTTCTATCATGTCTAGAATATGTTCAACACTCTCTAAATGATTGTAAAAAAGTGAGATTAGAAACGATTGTAAACGTGGCTATTTATATGATTTTATATTTGGCTCATCAGTTTTGCTCACGAGTCGATGTCATGCCTAATACACGGAGCAATTATTTCCGTTAGGTTTTAATAGGAACACTAACCCAGTGAGCGGCATAGTATTAATTAACGATATACAGTATATGCTCCGCAGTTCGCTTTAGTGCTAGTTTTATGACATTAAACAGGATTAAAAGGCGATGTCTTTAATTAATTTTCTACTGCTATATATACCGTATATACTGTATAGATACAAATGTAATACTGATAGGAGATGAGAGGAAAAAAATTACATCTACGCAACGATGGAAAAAAATTCATCAAATAATTATTTGTTGCGCGGTATTGCGAAGAATGTTAGCGCAAAGCGATGGAAAAATTTCGCGAAACTTTTTTAAATCGCATTTTATTCGTGTTTTCACGATTTTGCATTACAGTTCACGCTTATTGCTATTATTTATTATTTTCAATGCAGTAAACCGTAAAAAGTTTTGGCACATCCTTTTTCCAAAGATAATCCCGTTTTGACGTTTATTATTAATTCTTATTTCTTCTAGTATTTGAACGCGATTTCAAACTAAAAGTAATTCATTATATCTGTAATCACTCTCTGACAGCACACAATTAAATATTTACTAAAATTTGTTGGTTAAAACGTATTAACGCTTCCAACAACTACTTTAACGTATTCTATTGGTAATGAATTTATCCCACAAAATCATAAACTAAAGTAACAAAAAAGTACTAGAATTTCGAAAATCAGTCGATATCTGATTTGTTTCTAAAATTAACATCATTTTTACGCAACAGAATAGTGCGAGGATTTTGTTTATATCCAAAATGTTATTCTTGTGTCGATTACATATAATAGCGAAAACTTTAGCAGAATTGGTTAAACGTGGTGGGCGTTAATGCGGGAATAAAATAGCGCGACATAAGTGCATAAATAAAGTAAACAATGAATAAATATTTTAAAACAAACATAACGCTAACGCTTTTAGATTATTTGTTGTGTAAGCTTTATTAACATATTAACGGAAAACACGGTAAACCTTACCAAATCATATAACCAAATACTGTATAAACGCTTTCACACGATTTCTGTCGATAGATGTGTTGGACACGAATGCGTGCCCAACACGCATATATCGCAATTCCCAATCAAATAAACAGTTGTTAACTTATACAGTATATCGGAATATCTCTTTACACGCGCTTTTATCTGCGAATGGGTGGCAAATGTTTGACTTGAAATAACATTTCAATTTGGAAATGCGTTGCGAATTGTGGATTTAACGTACGAATCTAGAATTGCATTCACTCTCGAAATTATTTCCTTTTTCAGTATGACATACAAGTTTCGCATTTAATTAGTCATAAAAATTACTAATAATACGTTGAGAAACACCGAGAAACGTTGCTTTATAACTCCTGATTTTGTTAAATTAATTAAAAATCGTGTTTATTCACTCGTACTTTTATTTAAATTGCCTTCAGTTTCGATGAAAATCAAATAGCTATTGCGTGCGCCAATTCTCATGATTCAGTGTGAATATTATTTTAGAGAATTTATGCTCTCATAAGTTTTTACATATGAAACCATAACTCGATATAAACGTTTTTACAGCAATTGAAGATATAAGACTTATACAACAACTATCGGAAATGATATTGAATTTTCGCTTATAATTAGAAAAATCGAAATACGATTTCGCATTGTTTGACATAAAGCGAGTTTTCTTCCAATTAACTCTGAAATTGTAACACAAATGCCGAGTATTATTTCGGTTCATTATTTGTATGCGCAATAATTTCGATTACAATTTATTCAATGTCAACTTAATGACAAAAATCATTGATAGAAAGGATTCCTTTTCTCATTACGTCTATTCTTCTGCTTCTTTTATGATATACACTATCAATTGTATCGTTTATTAACATAAAATTAGGATACGAATCTTGTTGTGATTCTTTTCTGACATAAACTAAATTCAACATTAATGGAAACATTTCTAATAAATTCTTTTCTCAATTTTATAATTTGAAAAAAGTAAACTTGATTTTTTGGATTCCTTAAATATCAAGTAAATTAAAAAATTCCGAATCCTTAAAAGATTGTCAGAAATACACGCATACTTAAATGCGTAATCAAATTTAAAAACAAAAAATCCAATTTTCACGTATTTTTTTAGATTTTCAAATACTGTGTCCTTAATTGGAAATCAAATAAAATGAAGCCAAAGTAATCTCGACCATACATTTTGTGATCATGTAGTAAAGAAAAAAGTCAATATTTGTGAACAAAAATTGTTTATTTAAGGTTAAGTTATCAAATAAAATTATTTGTACAAACTTTACATTTTTTATAAATAAGTTATTAATAGAAGAGTTTTAGAAAATAAATTGAAATTTTTTATAAAATCTTATTTTTACAATATTTCACAAAAAAATTAATAATTAAAATTTTTAAAATAACCAACAAATTTTAAAGTGTAATTTTTAAAAAGGCGTTTTTGAATAAACATTTGTTTTATAGTTTATAGTTATCCAAAATAACAAAAATAATTATTTATAAATTTTTTTCTAAATTTAAAATTTGAAATCATATAACAATAAAAATATATTTTGAATAAAAATGAAATTTTTAAAGAAGGCGTCAAACAATAGATAAAATTTTGATAAATGTCAAACATATATGAATTTTGATAAAAAGTTTTCTTTCAACTATCAATTTGTTTGTACTTATTTGCAAGTATATGGCGTTTGTACTGAATTAAATTGAGCGACAAATTAAATATGTGAGAATTATAGCGAATGAGATCAAATGAAATACAAATAAATAATAATTAAAATGATGAGTAAGTTTCATATTACTTTATGATGAAAAAACAAAAAAATAATAAAATAGATTATCATATACTTATATATTTGAGAGTAAAAAAACTAAGTCTAAAACTCTTGTTTAGCAAAGTCTTCGAACTGAGTGTTATCATCAAGTATTGCTTCGGTAAAACTGGATGATATTGACCATCCAAAATCATCGACATCATCAGAATCTTCTGGAGTGTCATCTAATTCGCATAAATTTAAATCAAATTGATTTAAAGAATCGCTGTTTGTTTCGCTGTAAACTGCGGTAGAAATTCCTTGCGATACACAATCTACGGTAAAATTAATAAATTAGAAAAAACAGATATAATTGCGCCTAAATTTAGGTTTTCATACTCAAAGCGTCGGATGCCGAGGAATTCTCAATAAATTTATTGTGCGTTATTGAGCGATATATACCGTATTTTCCTTCAGAATTAATAAAATCCAAAATTTCTTTTTCATCTATTTCTGTATTGATCACATCGTCTCTCTTATCACAGTCAGTACTGATATCCGTTTCTTTAGCGCTTAAAGTAAGGTTGTGTCCAAATATGAAGTCTTCTTTCGAATCCAATGACAATAAACACTCCTCTAAAATGAATTGATTTATTAATTATGATTAATATTTAACAATAACGTTGAAATTACCGATCTGTGATTTATCGCTACAAAGCTCTGCTACTTTAATATCTTCGAGATCCTTAGAAAGTCTAGGAATATCATTATCCGTTTTTTCGTTAGCCTTAACTTGATATTCTTGTTTAACGCGATTTGATTGATTCAAATCTCCGCCTCCACTATGAATCATCAAATTCATTAAACCGGGCCAAAGATTGTTGTCAGTTTCATCCAAATTTAATTTTTTCCTGCACTTTGTTTGACGAGATTCCGGAGCATAACGAATCGGTTTTACTTTTCTGTTCATTGGATCGTTTCGGCGAAGTTTTCTATTTTTAGGAGTTAAAGGAAAGCAACAAATTTCGTGAGCATTATGATCCGCTAAATGAGAACCGGTAGAAGACAACTGATCCAACACCGCATCACAACGTTCCTCAACATTCGTTAATGAACTATTATTTTCTCGATCCGAAGCCAATCGATACTGATTTGGTTGGTTTTTGCCGATCAAGTAATCAAATATTGGCAATTTGTGCGGTTGTTCTCCCATTTGCACCGAATATGTATCGTAACAGTAATAATGATGGCAACCATTCAAATCAGTATAATGTGACCACTCGTTCGTCATATCATTGTAATACGATATGGTTTTGTCCCTTTTTTCGTTAGCATTGCCATTATCATCGATATAATTGGTGGCTACAGCTTCCAAGTTATTGCGGAAATCAGATTGCATTGCAATGTTCGTATTGCTATGTTTTAACTGATCGTTAGCGTAATTAAATTCCATTAAATCGAATAATTGCTTTAAATGTTGGATATTATCGCAAAAATCATTGGTTTGTTCGCTGATTTTCAACGGCTTTAATGCCATTAAACGGTTGATCTCTTTTTCCGCATTTTCGACGTACGATTGCGTACAGCGAAGAGTATCGATGCGCGACAATGACGCGATTTTTCCCGATTTAGTTCGTCGTCCATTGGGAGCCACGATAGCGTTCAACGCTTTGAAACAGTTATTGATGGTTCGCCTCCACTTCGCGTCTGACAATCGATGGTTAAATGCGTTCACTTTTGGCTTACTTTTCATCGATTTCTTTCGCGAACGCGTGTTTGAACACAATTCACTGGTATTGGTATGCTTTGAGGACATTGTCGTTCGGACACTATTTTAAATCACTTTATCTCTGTATACAAAGATTTGATACGTAATCAAAGAAAAACAAAAAAAAACGCTATCATTTAATATATAACACTATAAAAACACGAATAGATTTAATAATTACAGTACATTTTGTTGGGAATACGAACTTTAAAATCATTACCAACTAAAAAATAATTTTAATGAATTGTAAAATCAAATTAATTGGCAATAAATTGAAAAAAGAATCATAATAGCAATAAGTTAATGATTATGGGGTAAAGCTTTGCAACAAAACAGTGCCACAAATAAGTTTTACCGCCAAAAATAATTGCTAACGATTTTGAAGTTTTCAATAGAAAATTAAATAAATTTTAAAATTGAATTAAAACTTAATAAAATCATACCATTAAATTCTAAAGCATCGGATTCTTCTTCCGGTTCTCATTAAGCGAGGATTAAGCGGCAAAACAAACGATAGATAGGGATTAATTAAATACTAACCTTTATTGACATAACACACCAATACTTAAAACTTAAAACAATAAACGTTACGTAACGGTTAAATACCTCTACACTAAAACTATATCAAACATTTAAGCATTACTTTTTTCAAAAAAAGCGTTTTATTTATACGTATAGCCTTTTATGTATTTTTTATTGGAAATAATAGTAGTTTTAAATATTGCTTATGAAAATTGCTTTGTTAATGTTTTTTTATTGTTGTTATTATTTAATATTTGTGTTTAATTATCAAATTTTATCAAAAAAAATTATTTAAATTTTCTCATATTACAAAATTTTGATGCCTTTTAAAACGTGTTTTAATTTTTAATTTATTAATACCAGAATTATTAGCTCACTTTCTTGAAAAGAGAGCGAGCTTATGGATTTGACCATGTCTGTCCGTCCGTCCGTCTGTGACGTGTCCGCACTAGCTCGACCACTAAACTTAGCGCGTATTTTATATCAGTTATTTTTGAAACTTTAGAAAAACGTTGACAAAAAATTAATTAAAATAAATGTTAGCTAAGATCAAACTATATAAGAAAGTGAGCTCTCTATGAAATTATCGTTCTTGTTTATATAATAAATTGAGTTTTAGAAAAATGTTAACCTTATACTTTAATATTTAAGTAATTTTTAAAAAATATATAAATTCTATTTTTAAGTGCTTTTTTGTTTATTTATTAATGTTATTTATATCGCTATTTTTATATTAATAAACAATTATTGCTTTTTAAGTAAACATTTATAGTTATAGTTTATTTCCTATAAAAATAAGGATTATCCTGAATTTTTCGTCTCTAGTTATACGTATTCAAAAAAAACTAGATCTGACATCAACTAAATTAACTCTAATTAGAATCACGTGATGGAATGACTATAAAATAATCCAACTTATGTCGCTGTGTTAAAGTTATTTTGGCGGCTAAGAGGATGATCACAAAAGAACGCACATTAAGCGAATTGCATCACATTTGTGTTACTTTGCTTTTGCCACACAATAAGTGAATGGATAGTAAATTATAACATAATTGTAAAAGTGTGCCGCATTTGTTTCGATAACTATGACAATGACGTCAATTTTGATTTATGTGTACGCATGAAAATAGTCATATTTACGTCGTTAGCCGCAGAGTTATCCCATTCATTAATTTGTTGTGCGTTCGCACACCCATTTAAAAATTTAATATTATTTAAAAAAATATTTGGTCATGATTTACTAAAAATATTTTCTTAACTGATTTTCTTACTTTCGCTCTTTTTACTTACATTTTTCAATTTTAACTTTGTTATCGCAAGTTTCACATTAAACTCTTTTATATTAAACTCACAACAATTAAATTAAATTTGTTCGATTACTTACATGTATTTTATGTCATAGAAAATTTAAATCAATAAATCTCGTGATTGAGCTTAATATGAGAGTTTAATGTGAAACAAATTTTCGTCAACTTTTTAAAACGAATCTTTAAAGTAGAAAATTAGTTATACTTTAAGAATTTGAATACGCGCGTTGACTTTCAACTTTGCGAAATTACAGTAATTCTAGCAATACTTTTGTTTCGATTTTGAAGTGCGTGCTTACAGTACAATATCGGTTTTAATCCAGTTCATGAATAATACGAGTTACCGTAATACGTAATTATCATAGTTTTCTAGTGTTATACATTCTATTTAGATTTTTGCTTATTAATCGTAACTTAGTTATAATTTAACTTATTAAGAAATTGTTGCCAATTCAAGCGTTAAGATATAAATATGATTATTAAATTTGAATTTTAAATAAAAAATGTTCAAAACATGTATACCGTACTGTATAATAATCGGAATACTTATTGACGTATAGTTGCTGTAAAACTTCAGTTCTTAATGAAAATCTAATTTTTCAAATTACTAAATCAATGGAATAAAACGCTTGCATCAAAAATCAAAGCACAATGAAACTAGAAAATTATTTATTTTATTATAAAAAATCAGGTATTATCATCTAAAATGTGATAAATGTTGAAAATAATAGTGCAAACAAAAAACAAATGCTTTATAAAGAAAAGAATACTGAGATTATAATTACAGTAATAAATTGATCATAACTTAACACACTTTGGTTTACGCTATCGAATAATAGTAATAATTATAATTATTAATGACTAGCAATACAAAAAACTACTCTCATTCGTCTAAATTTTTGCCTATTATTTAAAGTGATTTGTTGTATAATTTTGTAATCATTTGTAAAAGTGAGCAAAAATTGATTTCCATCCCAAAAACGAATACCGTATTTCGTTTCGCAACTCAAAAGTATGTTTTGTGTGTGATTTAATTAACGTAAAGCCAAATAAATATTAACTTAAGTATGAAATAATTAAGTGATGTTTTCCAATGACATTGATTTGATGTCACATTAAGTCATATATCGATTCAATATTGAGATTCGGTTTTACTCTTCGCGCCAATATTAGTCTTACGAGTTATCTTATTTAATAGAGTCATGTTATTTAAACTGCTTAACCGATCGCCAGTAACTGTATAGCCGTCCGATAGAAGACCAATGTCTTCCGGATTGATAGTACGGAAAAATTTTTCGTTGTCTTCAACCGAGTATTGCTTATCGTTATAATTAAACATTATGCCCAAAATCACGTTAATTGCTGACGTATCGTACTGATGGCAACCTATAATATACAACAATTTGCGAACAATTGAAGAAAATTAAAAAAAATTAGAAAATAAGTTAAAACTAGTAAAACATTCAAAGCCATAAATTCTAAAAGGTGTACTGAGGGACGCAAAAGCGGAGACAAATTAAATGCAAATAACAGAATCAAAGAATAGAAAATACTGAAAATTTTCCACAATTAAAAATAATATTTTAATATAATACTGTAATATACCACTATATCTGTAGAGCGGTTTCTTATCAAATCGACAGCCAGACGCCTGCGAACCAATAGGAGCGATGCATTCGATGGTTAACGCGCACCGAACCCAAGGAAGCATAAGATCGTTATGAATACGTTCCGTATTGTACAGTAATATATGACTCGGTTTTATCATTCGATGGAAATAATAATTATCGCTCGACGTTTTAAAGTACTCAAACATTCGCGGATGAGTCAAACTAGACGTGGGCTGATTCCCCGAAGAACTCCACGAAACGATTCCCTGTTGCTTAGCCTTCGAACTCAATTCAATAGTTTTGGTATTTGCCGATGCGATCACGTAGTTATTGGGATCGAGCCATAAAACGGCACCCGTTTGGTCGAGCACTTCTTGGATTATGATCGGCCGGAATGCAAATAATTTGAGATCACTGACGTGCGATGGATAGATGTCATAATTGAATTTACGTAACCAACAGCTCGACGACGAATTGCAAACTAAGTTCATCTGCGAAATATGCGCAAAACTTAGTTCACAAACATTTGCTAAACAATTATTAAAAGCTAATAATAAATGGTTTCAAAATATATACCGAATTAATTTGTTGTTCATCTAAACCTAAATCATAAATAAAAAGCGTATAACGCGAAACGAATTCTTTGATTGATTTAACGAAACCAATGGTCAAATCGATTTGATCGCTATTAATAGCGGTAACAAACACTGGAAGCGTTACATTACTCCACACTTCGTTCGGAAATAATCGCGGCTTTTCCGTGAACCCAAGCGCTCGAAGATATTTATGGCAACGTTCGGCGCTTTCATCGCCACTATTATCACTATTGGCTCCGTTTTTCCCGTAAATATTAGCCGACGATATCACCACACCTTTCAGATGAGATAATTGTCTGTGTGTTTCGCTAACGATATTATTAACAATGGTTGGCTTGGAATCGCCGAGAAGACAGTAGAAAATGGTTGTTAACAGTAGACATACGGTCAACAGTACGGCACCTTTAATGCGCATTTGGCAACACGTGCTACAACACCATAGACGATGTGAGTGCGAGTGTGTGTGTGAGTGTGACTGCATTTACATTCGTGATTACCATCTAATTGTGATACCCATATATCGTCAAATATACCGATAGATAACCACACTTCCATCACATTATCAATTATAAACTAATTTAAATTTTATTTTTTCAATTTTAGAACCCAAATAAAAATGTAATCATAACAGAACGAGAAAATTATAAAATCGAGATTTAGTAAACAAAACAGAGAAATTGCGAATATCAGCGCAATAACTTATATTCCAATACTATGTAATTAACGAAACATTGCATGCACTGCTGGTATAACGTACCACCCATTACAGTATATACTGTTGCAAAACATTATCGTGTAGTGTTCGCAACGGTTAAACATTTCAAAATACGTTTATAAGCTTTTATTGATTTACTTTCTAGAATTTTAAGTATTTAGATATCAATTCAGAATAAAAAGTTTGAAACTTTTATTTCTTTTTTGTTGTATTTAATTTGTGAATTATTTGGTCCCAAAAAAATGAGAAGAGTGTTGGGAACACTATAAATTTAGTTAGCGATGATTGTAGATAAACTGGACCGATTCACAAGTATTGTTAATCCGAAAAAATTTCAAATAGAAAAAAATGATTAAACTGGAGGCGTTTTATCAATATAGGCAAAAATCTTAGAAATATTGGCGAAATTACACAAAAATGACCAAAATTTAGGTTAAAATTTGAGTGACATACTGTATGCCGCTATTTGCATTAAAAATGGGAAATCTTAGGCTCAAAATGGTTAAAAATCAAGTCAAAATAGGGGAAATTCGGCAAAAATGTCAAAACTCATCTTAAAAGTTAAAGCGGCATATGCCGCTAATAAGCGATAATTAAAGTGATTTGAATTTGATTACATGTGCTTTAAGCTTAAAATGTTTAACTTACAACAGAAAATATAATATAAAATAAAGGGAGCGAACGAAAGAGAAACGAGCAACTATAAACTAACTAAAATTTAAAATTTAGCAAAGTCAGATATTATGACGGTATCGATCTTGATTTTTATATCGAGCTTACAGCCTAAGCTTGAGTTCATGAAAAAACAGCCTAAGCCTATAGAATATTTTGGAGCCTATGCCTGTAGCATAAACACATGGAATAATCTTTAAACCTAGAGCCTACCAAATAGCTTTAAACTCAGCTTAAATTTTCATCTCTAATTTAGTTCAAATATAGTTTTTTGTCAGCGCACGAATGTTTTTCCGGACACAAAAAACAACTACAAAAATTGAACTAAATATCACGCAAATTTCAAAAACGCTTCGACTCACAAAAATCAGATAATTTTAGAGTATGGGGAAACGAACAAAACTCAATTAGTTTTATTCAACGAATGAAAACATGTTTGCTCTGATTTGAACAGAAAAAATTCATATCATTCATTTTTTGCATAACATCGAAAAATTCATTTTAACCTTAAATCAATTCAGTTGTAGTGAAGATTAATGTAAAATGTTTTTTCAGTCGGTTTTTTAAATCGTTTCAATCGAATATAAATTATTTTACAATATTGAGTAATATTTATTTGATATACGACTGAACGTAATTATCATTAAGTCTGAATGGAAACTTGTTCACAAAAAAAGAGAATATCAAACATTTGGTCGACTCTTTGAACACAAATATATTATTTCAAAAATATCCTATTATCTCGTAACACCGTATAAGAACAAAAAATCTATCGTACCGACAGAATTGCTATAAAAACCGAGAAAAAATACAAATATCAATTGAATTCGTCGATACTCTAAGTTTAAAACGGTCGTGTGATAGCATTTGTCAAAACAGAGCTGTAAACTATACACTTGGAAATCGTTCGTTCGTCAATCACAAAACATTATGAGATTTTCAAAAATTTTCTTTAAATATTTCATTACGAAGAACTTCAAATTAAAGTTAAAATAAATTGAATTTAAGATAAGAGAGTCGTCCGTCTTTTCCATTCACGTCACAAATTTATCGAATTTAGATTTTAACCCAATTTGGGAATTCAGTAAATCGTATTACCAGAAGATTGAATATTCATTAAAATACAAGATTTGATTATCAGTAAGTTTTTATGTCATATTTTTTACAATAAATTCATTATTAGGATGAGATAAAATAGTGTAAGAGAATGTTTAGTCAATTATTAATTGAACAATACTTAACAATTGTTAAGTCGAAAATGAAATTAAAATAAAATAAAATAAAATTACAAATTTAAGTGCTGATCAAGAAAGTGGCAGTTAAAATCGGTATTAAGTCAAATCTATATAAGCTTATCATAAACTATAAAATATACATATTTACATGCATTAATGACTTAGATATTAAATTCACAGTAGTTTTTAAAATGTTCAATAATTAACTTAAAACTTTTTTGTTAAAAAAACACAGTTATTGTTAACCTAAATTAAAATTTGACAATAATTAAACAAGACTCGTTAAATCAGTATCTTCGCTATCCTCGAGACCACCTAAATCGCCATCCTTTTTGTATTTTAAGTACTGAAATATAGTGAGTCGCGCCAAATGACGAATATGTGGCGGTGTGTTCACCGAATCGCCCAATTTTTCCAGCACATCGATTCCATTATCTTCATCGAGAAGTGGACAATATTTAGAGCCTGAGTGAATAAAAGTGTAAACAAACAAAAATCTAAACATCAAAGATCTCTGAATTGGTCATACAATAAACTCTAGTTAAATTAGCCAATGCCCAAACAGCCCAATACTGAGCTTCTGACGTCACTTTATCCGTACTCAACAAACGCAATATCGGTTCAAATGACCTAAAAAGTTGACCATAAAATTTTTTTTAATAATTCACATAAAAAAGTTTGGCTGAATAGGAAAATATTACCTGTAATTGATATTTCGTTTGGAATTAATTTTCCACCTCGAGATTGCATCTCTCATTCGAGACAACATGTGATCGCGCTTACAATCAAATGGTAAATATTGCTGCCAAAACTGTTGACCATCGGATGCTAACAAAAAAACTTAACGCTAGAAAAGTTTATATCATATAAAAACTATTCTAAACATACCGATGTGTGATAGTATTCCAGCGGCGTTATAACTGACTTCTATGCCATCACTTTCACTGTCTAATAGTTCGATAAATCGCTGTATGTAATCTTCTTTCATAAGTCTATGCCTTAAATAAGCACATTCGGCAACATTTCCGAGTAAACCCATCATATTTCGAAGTAATTCTAATTATTAATAATTAACGTTAAATTGTATTATTAATTTAATTAAAAAACGATAACCTTCTCTGTGCGGAAATGAATGCATGCACGAAACAAAATAATCCATTCCATTATTATCAAGAAATCTCTCGCAGTTTACTGGCGTTTCATCTGCAAAAAAACCGAATTTCGAAAATGAGTTGCAAACGATATCGAATTGACATATATTTATACTTTTAGCTACATTTACTGTAAATGTTTATGATAATTGTTTAAAGAGCCAAATATAAGAAAAACTAACAAATTGCGCATAAAGACAAATGAACAAACCTGTCACGTTCCACATAGTACTCCACGCTGTTTCCATAACTTCATCGCAAACATTTCGTTGAAGTCTCGAATCAATTAAAGATAACATTTTGTCAATCGCTCCTAAATCTCCGACTATTGTTTTCTGATCGCCATCCACTTGACAGGCGAGTGAATTAAGCAAATAAATGCCTATATTAGAATAAATGTAAAGCAATGTTTACAAAAATAATTAGATTTTTCCATTTTTCTTGTATATTCTGTGGATAATTGAAACTTTTTCCTAAATATATCTTACGAGCAAATGCAATGAAGAATCACAACATTAATTTATTGCAGTGGTTTTGCAAATGCGACCCTAATTTCTTAGTTAATTTTTTTCACGACCCAATTTTTAAAAAATAATTTAAGTGAAATATTATTTTTTAAAGAAGACCAACATACTTATTAAATCTCACACGACCCAAAATTTTTAAATTAAGATCCTGTTTTGGATCGGCAACAATAGTTTGAGAACCTCTGGTTAATAGAATTTAATCGTTACAATAATATCTACTTTAATACAGTATTTCAGTACATACAGTATTACTTATTAGTATAAGATAATACTTGAGTTAATTAATTGTGCAATTAAACTAACAATGCTAAATATTTAGCATTACATTTTGTAAGGTCTGGTTGGCAAAGTACTCGTACATAAGTTAGGATATATCCACTTTTGAAAACTAAAGAATAGTTACAAATGGACTAAATTCATGCAAAATAGTATTCTACAAATGGTAGAGACTTTGAAGGAAGAGTACACTTTGGAACTGCTGTATGGTTGCAATGATTATTAAAAAAATTCATAACTAACCGAGTCTTTGTATGAAGTCGTCGTCATCATTGGTCACAATGTGCAAAAGTATCTCAACTAAACGCGAATATTCAAAGATAACGTCTCCTGGAATCTTAAAGTGAATTAATGTGAGGCTTCCATTCCGTAGCATCTAATCATTCAAAGTTTCATTTTATATTAATTACGAAAAAATTTATTTAATGCATATCGTTTGCACAGTATAAACAAAGCAAAACACATACAGTAGTGTCATATCTGTGAGCCTGCATCGCATCTAAAAGTCTCGATATTATTAGCCTTTTTACTTTAATATTGAAATTATGTTTTGCTTCATCAGACTTAACAATATAAAATAAGGAAGCAGACGCAGCGATTTGGATTTGCTTTTCTTGCAAATGCTTCGACATCGATAGTAACACAATATCAAGAGCACGATTTACATCGTGAAAATTTGTCTAGAAATCAATTTTTGTGTAAATATAATTCGTTTATTACTTACAAAAAAATGCATTAATACCTCGAATCTAAAACAATGGAAAAGGTCGTTCAAAGTTCGTATTAAAAACTCGACTCTATCGATATAAGCCTCACATCCGGTGAGTATTTGCGCTTCATTTGCATCGCCGGCAATCTTTTAAAAAATATAATTGTCAAACACTACTCAAACATAACATATACCGTATTTACAGAAATCGCGGGTATTATCCTCCTATAAGCTGCTTCGTTAGATGTATTGTATAATCCTAAGTAATCCAAATATTTCGTGTGTCTTGACTGTAGACCAGGTATAAAATCACAGCCTATAAATTGAACATATTCTATATAAAATAAAGTGGTACATAAATTAAATAATAAATACGAACGCTGTCCGGCAAGATTAGTGCCCGAAATGTCTAGACTCGTCAAATGTGGTAAACTAGTAACGATCATAGTTAGTTGCGTATTGGGGTGTTTGTATCCGTGACCGTAACGATCATTAGACGTCGATATATCGAGACATCTAAACATTCAACAATTATAGAATTATCAACAAAAAAACAAAAGCTTTTACGTTATACCTCAACGTTTTTATTTTTATAATATTATCAATAGAGAGATGCAATTTCGGACAATTATAAAGTATTAAAGTTTTCAACGATTGTAAATCAGTGAGAGGCGCGCCATCACCTATTGGTGAACAGTTGCTGCAAACAACAATCACTTTGATAAATAATTGTTATGCTAATGAATTTAAATAAAATACCTCAAATCTAAATGTTGTAAACTAGTTTTAAGTTGAGAACTAATTATATATTTCAAGTAAAGACTCGCCGAATCGATTGAATTCCATTCATGAATAACCAATTTTCGAAGCGGTAACAAAGGATCGAAAAGATGAGAGTTATTACTAAATTCCTAAACAATTTTTAACAAAAATAAAATAAATATTCAAATAAAATTGATTAACAAAAAACACAAACTTCGTCGTCGAGTCCATCTTCTTCAATATAATCAGGCAATAAATGAGTGGAACGACCAATAATAAGTGTCTGAATGGGCGAACTTTGCCACGTATTGATCTCAACGGTTTTAATAGTATTATCGCTAGTATTCGCAGAATAAACCTCTCGTGGTTTAATATTTTCAACATCATTTAACGGTGGAATCGGAGAAGTTTTGCTATTCAACAGCGATGTGTTGTCAATAATCATTGGTTCGTCGAAATCGCTTTGCTTTACGCCATTTAATTCCCTTAATTTTCTGGCCTGAAACGTAACAAAGTCGTGATCGTCGAACACACCCATCGCTTGCGTCAACGAATAATCGTCGGTAATAATGCCCACATTCTCGGCAACGCTACAGTTTTGCTTTGTGGTCGTTATGATGCCATTGGCATACTTCTTAGTGAAGAGAACGCGCGATTCCTCCACAGGTCCCTCTTCGGTCACTTTCACCGTACGAATCATTTTTCGGGCGTCACTTAAACGAGTGATTATTGTGTTAATGTGTTGTAATGATAGTGGTGTTAAGTGAGTGCAGTCGGAAATGTTTAGATGGGTTATTGTCTTCGAATGTTCTTCGAGAAATGATTCCAGCGTTTCGTCATTGATGGGCATATCAGCAAAGTTTGCGCGAGATATGCGACTATTGCTCGAACGGAATTGCGATACAAATTTTGTGAATGATTCCGGTTTGAGCTCTGCATTCAAATGCGTCTCGCGATACACCTTTAGATATATCAATCAATTTATTAACTCATACCATATTTTCATTAGTTATTATGAAATTTATCCATAATTTAAAATTAGGTTTAATGTCAAGCAATGCTTATGCTAAATGTTAAAGTTTATATCAGTTACCAATATATCAATAACATTAATTATTAATTCATATATCATATATTCTTTTTGAAAAATTTAATTAATCCTATTATTTATAAATATATAATAAGCGGTGCATATTAACAGTTACCGTTAAAAATTATAGTTGTTTACAATAAAAACAAATTAATTTCCAATAAATAATATTAAAATGATAATATTTGAAACATTTCTATATAACTGTCAAAAAAAGGTAATAAAATAACGTAAATAATAATTACATCAATAAGTAAATCACAAATTTCCTGCGGGAATGAGACGTTACGAATATTTAGATCACACTTAATCACATATTTAACGCAAATAATTAGAAGAGAGTCCGGAGAGTTGTCTGATGTGACAGAGATGTGGTTGAGTCGCGAAGTATTCATCGCTACTATTAAATACTCGACTAATTCAAAAGAAATTCACGCGCAATTCACACAAACAATACTTGTAAATGACGATACGATCACAGATTTCGATTTAGTTTTAGTTGTAAACGCAAAACGTAAATACTAAACAAACTACAATCTCACGTCTATGTCATATCCGTAATTCTGTGGTCAACAGTCAGTACACAACACTGTTGTAATCGTATCGCAACACCACATACATAAATCACGCATTATTTCTGTTTAATGCCAATTAATTTAGAATTATAGAACTTCTATTAACTAATTAATTATAGATTGAATGGATGCCAAGTTAAACTTAAATATGAATTAATTAACAAGTTTATAACTTATAATATACATATATTTGTGCGTACGCTCTCTCATTAAACAACAATAAACTGACTTCATATACAATCTACATTCACAGATATGATTACAGGAATTATAGAATACAAAAAGCAAGGATATTTGATAAACTTAATTAATGATGGAAGAAAGCTTGTTTTAATGATTAATAAAGACAAATATTACCATAAAATGTTTCAAACTTCATATAAGGAAATATTTTTGCTTTGAAAAACAATAAAAAAACTTGGCTTAATTGCTTGATTTAAGTGAGATTTTACTATTAGATAATGGCATTTAATTTTTTATTAACATTTAAGCTCAAAGCCAAGTTTAAGCTCATATGTAAATAAGTTAGTGCAAGCTTAGGAGCTCAGTAAGCACAGCACACAATTCAACGCATTTAATTTTGAAGTTCAGCTCACGACGTCAATTCCTTCAGTTTTGAACTTATGCTAAGCATGTTCAAGCTCAAGCTCAAGAGAGCATTATTATTGATAATCCTATATATAATTCATTTTGATTTCATATTAATTTAAATATTTACGGTTATAATTATGCAAAAAGACAACTAAAGAAGTTTTCAGTAATTTTGGGTAAAACGTTGAAATTTTTAGTCACGGGCCCAACATTCGCCTGACACATGCCAAATTAAGTCTTGTCGGGTTCAGAACAGATTAGGTAAACATTAGTCGGTTTGAAAATTTTATTGTTTTGCTAGTCTATTTTGTACAATTACGGTTTAAATATCCAAATTTATTAAGCATTATTGTAAATCTCTATTAAACATCATGTTTTAACCCGACCCTACCTCCTTATTCAAATTTTTATTGAAATTAGTATTAAAATTAAAGTATATAATTTTCATAATATTTATAACATTATTAAATAATTCTGTTCTAATAATTTTATTAAATATTCTATTTAATATTTAAATTTAGTTTTACATTAAATAGGATAAGTGTTAAAAGAAATGAAATAATAGTTGTAAATTTGTTTTTATACAATTTATGTTTAAATCTCAATACTAAATATACAACGGCTTTTCTTATAAAGCCAAAATTTCTGCTATCCGTTTACTAGACTAATGCTTTGCTTGTATAATGTTTATTTAACAAGTGGGGAAAAATATTTTCAAATATTTTAAAACACAACTTCAAATCAATGCAACTAAAAACTAAATGCTTACTTGCAATAGTTATCTGTCACTAACAGGAATTGCTTATTATTTTAAGCCTAAATTATTTTATTTTGAGTTTCATTGCAAATAGTTTATTAAAAACTGCATAACAATAATTTTAATACCATTCCAATCAATGCATAGAAATAAGCCACGGCCCGCTGTTCCACTATGCTTAACATTTCTATATATTGAGTGGAACGGTAGGAAAATTTTTGCTGCATAACTCTTGATTATAAAAGTTATTTTTAAAAACAATTGTAACACATTAAAAATAAAAATCGAAGAATTTAAGATAAAATAATAAAAAATTCTCATTAGAGTCTGATACCTTCCAATGAAAGTTTTATTTATCAGGCTTTAGCGAGACTCCGGTGTGTTTTGTCGGACCGTTTAGGGCTTTAATTTTTTATAACAATCAGGCTCTAGCCAGACCTCAGCCAATTGGGCCGAAGTTGGGTCTAAAATTTTTAACGATTTGGGAGCCTATTTCTAAGAATTCAAATATTTTATTGTTAAGAACGTGTTTCTAAACTATCGTAAGTATTACGCCATAAACTAAATAAAGTTTTCATTATAAATGTATAAAGTTAAAGTAAATTAAATATTTAATATCATGTCGATAATAACATATGGGAAGTTAAAAATTTTAAAATGATTTTCAATTAATAAAAAATTGTTTTGTTAACAAACGAATATCTCAATAGATTTAATTATGAAAATATTAATCGGTTTGGCAATAATTCTAATTTTGAATGGAATTAAAGTGAAAGCCGACGTCAAACTGTTGGGAAGTCTAACAAAGACGTTGGGCAATGTGTTGGATCAGGTGCCATATGGCTCTTCCATCGCCAAAGGATTCGACCCTTTCGGCAGTATTCTCGATAAAGTATTATCATTCCTATTATCACCGCTTGGAATTTGATTCGACGATTAACAATTAAGAATAGCGCGAAAATACTGTTTTATTTAATATTTATTTTAATAATAACTGTAAATAATTTGTTTTTGAATAAAGTAATTTAATAGTTTATATTAAGTAAGTTAATATTTTAAATTAAATTCGTAATTTATAATATATTATTAACTGATCCATATGCTCGATACGTAACGCTGAATATAGTTTAATATTTAATTCGCCATTTCTAAAATGTTAAAAAATTTTTTATAAAAAAAATGAAACCTATTTTATGCGTTTGCTTATTGATAACTTTGTTGGCACTGAAAGTCAATTATGTTTCGACTCAAGTGCAGATAGTGGGTACTTTGACAGGAACCATAGGGAATGTAGTCAAAAACGTTCCCGCAATCGGACCTATTGTTGGTGGAGCTGTAGAAACAATAGGAAAAATTTTAGACGCCATCATTGGACAATTTACAAGCTATTTGCCATTCGGATGGTAAATGTTTCAATTATACCATATTATAACTAATCTATTTTTTATACTCGTAGATGTTCATCATCGTCTAAAATACTGACGTATAAAAGAAGCTGTTGTCTTATTTAAGTTGGTTTTTACATATATGTTTCAATAGTGTAAATTTATTTTTATTGAATTTCTTTCACACAAATAAATAGTTTATAATGGCATAATTTAATTTATTAAATTATGTTCAAAATTTAACACTAAGATTGTCTCAGAGCTCGGGTGTATTTAAAGTTAAGGTTAAGTGTGCGATCTTTAATATTCAAAGTGGTCAGATTAACAATTGAATTATTTTGCATCGAAATCAGAGTTTTATACATGAATTGTAAATCATACCGTATTCGTATTTACTCTATTAAAAAGTAATAAATAACATGATTATATTATATTAAGGTAAACAAAATCCGGGATAAAAGATGTCAAAATAGTTGCAATATTTTTCGGGTTAGAATATTTAATAGAATATGTGAAAAAAAACTAATGTTATAATAACTTCTGGAACATCGGTAATATTACCAATAAAATCGAAGTACTGTATTAAACAAATATAATTAAGCGAACAAAGAGTTAAATTAAATGTCCACAAAAATTTTATTAACACAACTCAACTTTGTTTAGTATTTTCAGTATAAAGTTGTTTAAACTTAATATCACTTGGCTTTTTATAACCGAGCATTTTTCTATAATAATTGAAATCAATAACGGAGTTAATATCGGTAAAAAACGGTCGTTTATTTTTGCCGACCGTATACGACGTTAATATACCGAGCACTTCGGGAATCAATACTTCATTCGCTTTATAACTTGTTTTCGATTTCATATTAAGCAAATTTAAAGTGATTGCGGTAAACGTGTCGCTATTCTTATCGTAATATATGTGAATCACGTATCGCTTAGTTATCCAATTAAGAAGTAGAGGCGATAACACTATGACACTCGCGAATGCTGTCAACGACACCAACGCTATCGCCGATGAAGAGCTTAGGAATTGTTGATAAACGAATGGTTGCAAACCACCAGTTATTAATGTGGTCGATATTGAAAATGCTTTCACCGCTTTTATCATTTTAACCATCGATTTCGGCGCTGAATATATGAGTGTGCCATACATTAAGCGATCACCGCTTATCGGTATATCTTTGGTGTTATTATTGCTATTATTAGTTGCGTTTATATTCGACACTTTCCTAATATGGATACTGTTTCGTATTAATCTATGGTTACATTTCGGTGAAATCAATATCCGAAGTAAATGCATTGTTCCGCACTGTTGTCAAAAAGTTTTTGATTTAGAAAAATAAATGATAATAGCAATTAAAATTCGATAAATTTTAATAAATGAAATTATAATGAAACAATTCACTGTTTAAATGGTCGTCATTTGTGTATTACAATATATTTTACTGACTGCGCAGTAGTCGTCATTTGCTTACGCCTCTTAATTTAAAATTTATTTATTTATTTATCATAGTTTATTCATTTTTTAAAGTCTAAGTCTAATCGGCCAAAAGCTTTTTTTACCAAATTTAGTGTAAGTAGTATATTGTTTTTTAAACGCTTTATCAAATATTGTTTCAATTAGATTGTTGTCACGCGCGCCGTCGGAACTTAATTTTATTTAAAAAACGATTAGTCTTTGCGATGCGAACTTGACAACAATCAAACGTTTATTCTTTAATTTAAAATAACGCTTTAAAACAATTTATGTTATCTATACAGCATTATACAGCAACCCATTGTACACTAAGACGGATGTGGTCGCATATAATTGCTTAAAACACGTGGTTTATATGCCGACGCAACGCGACGCTCAATTCGCTATTTCGAAGCTGAAAGAAAAAATTGGTATTAAGCGCATTTGGATTAGCGTTCCGTCCGAGAAACAACCGATGGATCTGATACGGAACGAAGTAATCTCATTATTTGAAGACATACCCATCAAAAAAATTCCATTGGTTACGTTTCAAGAACTATTCGAAAATCGTTACCACAGACCAATTGGGTTGGGAGTGATTCATAAATTAAGGGATATTTTATACCTAATTAAAGGAGAGACAAATGGCTATAATGGTAATAAAGGGAAATTTGTTATGCTAAACTCCAGATACAGGGCTGTATCCCTCAATCATTTAGAGATTAATGCTTACATGCCTTACTGTACGTTGCATTCAAATCCGGTTATTAATAGAGCGTGGGCTGAATATATAAGCGCAAACAAAGTTTTAATTCCTATGATCAATATTTCCTTGAATACACTTTCGCCTCGAATTCATCATTTATTGGATATACATAACGGATCTTTTCCGCTCCATTCGATCGTTGATTGTTACGAATCAGAGTTTAACGAACCATTCAATACCAGTGATCTGCCTTTAGTCTCGTTGGAACATCTAATTACATGTGTTCCTGGGGTTTCTATTACTAGGTATAATAATATTAAGCGAATTACATGGCTTCAAAATGAGAGGAAAGATAGCGATGAGACCTCTGTTAATGGAAAATTGGACGCACTCAGCAACAAATTGGCTCAATTTGGTAAAGAAGTTCGTGAACTGTTAAAATGTCAACCGCACACTATTATCGCGTTCAGTCGATTTGTGCCCACATATCACGCTCACTTTGGCCGACAATGCATTGTATCCGATATGGGATATATTAAACTTTGTGATTTGCTGGAAGCAATTCCAAACATAGTACAAATTTATGGCGAAACTAACAAACGAATGATAACTCTTACTCATCGAGAACAGACCAAGAGATTCGCGGCTGACTTAATAAAGGTGCTGAAGGCACAAATAGGAAGGAAGATTCTTCTCAGCCAATTCGATGCTGCGTATCAACAGTTGTTTCAAAAAACGTTTCTTATTTCTGATTATGGCGTTTGTTTCGTCGACGATATACTCAAAGACGTTTGGGAAGGAACTATTATAATGCAAAAACTCGATTCTAATGATAACTTAATCGAATTGCCAAAACGAGACCGATCTTTGACCGAAATTAAACGCACAAACAATTTTGGTTCTGAAATTTATCAACTACTGAGTACAACACCAAATTTCGAGCTCACATTTACTAAGGTTATACCATCATATCACCATTATTTCAATAAACAATGCCGAGTTAACGATTATGGTTTTAGTAAATTAATCGAGTTATTGGAAGAATTATCGCCTAATGTTATAGATATTGATTTTGGGAATCTATACGGCGAACGCGTAATTCGGTTAAACGCCGAAAAACGTCTGAAAGCGTTGGCACATCGTATTGAGCTCATCGTGAAATCGTTTAAAACATTCAGCGTCAATGTTTCTAAATTGCGCCAAATATATAGAAAAGAATATGGTTGTAATATCAATTTAGTTGATTATAATGCCGATAACTTCGCAGATCTCGTCAATAAAATGCCAAATAACTTGTTCCGAATATCGCAATCAAATGACGATTTTGTTTTAAGTGTTGTCGATACCAAACTAATGCATTTGGTAGCGTTGCGTACCGTAAGAATTCTAATGGAACAGTCAAACGCCGAACTCAAGATAAACGATTTGTATGGCCAATATTTTAGTTTGTACGGCCAATCTCTCCAATCGTTCATATTTGACAGCGAATTCAAAGAGTTGTTTGAAGTGAAACAATTGACGAATAGTGTCAAATTGAGTCCATTGCTTATGTTCGCTCGCGATTGTATTCAATTAATGCAGAAAAGCTATAAAGATAAGTTTACTTTAGACGATTTGGAAGCGCTTTTAATGGAGAAATTCGATCGACCATTACCTCAACCATACAATTACAAATGTACGTCATTCGTCGATCTATTTCGCAAACTCTGTGATTATTTTACAATTGAAAAACGTGGGAAACCGGGAAAATTTATTTTATTAATTTCGCTCAATGATTCGTTGAAGAAGAGGCCGCTGTATGTGCGGGAGAAAGAACCGCCAAAAATTACAATATTACAAAGACCTGGTAAGAGTTGTGCGCCAAATAACACGAAACGCGATAAGAAGCAACAAATCGATTTATTGTGCGTTAACGATATGCCACCTGATCTGCCATCGCCTCAATTGAAACCCAGATTTATGACCGCTGCGTACGATTTAATTAGTTGGTCTTCCAGTTCGAGCGAAGAAACGGATCTATTAAGCGATGATTGCCCTGATTTAATCAACTTAGACATGACAAATGGAAAGGTTTACTATACGCCTATGAGTTCGAATAACGCCAGAGACAAGGAAAATGTTAGCAATTCGTCGACAAATACGGATAAACAGCGTTCACATAAAAAGTCAAATAGAAGAATGGCTGCCGATATTTTCTAATCAATAGAAAATTATAAAATTATTTATTTCTATTAATTTGTTTTGAGTTAAATTATATAAATTAGTTATTATTTCCAGATTTATATTAAATTATTGAAATGTTCCGAAAATGTATTGAGTTTAAAAAAATTGAATGCGATTAAATAAAATTATTTTCAATTATGTTAAATGTGATTCATTTAAATAAAATACGATATATTAAATTTTAATTAACCGTTCATATGGACTGAAACTGTGAACATATGTTATCATTAGGATATACAATAACCGTAAGAACAGTACTTAAATGTTTACACGTGTTTCTATTTTATTTGTTTTGTGCATCTATTTTTTGATTGATTAAAATACCACTCAGAACGGATTCCTTCCCTCCCGATATCAAATAAAGACATCGGGAACGGTCATCAATGGAATTAAACCACCATTGCTGGCAGTCTAACACCCGCTTCGCGCTCAGAAAGGAATCGCTCACCTCTTCATCGTGGGTTTGGATGGCTCCACATATGATGTGAAGCGTAAGTAACATACTATAGAAATGATCCCTAAAAGTATGATCTTAACTCTAACACTAAACATATATCATCTCTTCAATGGATATTTACAATCTTTTATTACAGTTTTTACAAAATAGTTTTATTTATTAAAGTTATAGATATTGAATATATCTAAAATATTTACAACAAATACATTTAATTGATTTATCTTAACATTTCTCTAAATAAGATACAATGTTTTAATTTACTAAAATTTAGTTTATTTTAAATATAGACACAAATGATTTAAACATAAAACAAATTCAACGAAAACACGTACACTATTATTAGTGACAACATATTGCAATACTGTAGTGGCGAACATTACGCACAGATGTCGCCATTAATCTTAATCAAACAACGATAACACGCGACTCATGTTTCCCATGAATAAAAATCATTTTATTTCCAATACAACAATAATAAAGAGTCAAAATATGATGATTTGTTACATTTTTCAAATAAGTTAATTAATTCATTAAAATACTTGTAATAATAAATAATCGCACTTTTAATAAACGTATAACACTCGTAATAAAGTAAAATAATTTTATAGACTTTTATTAAAACTTTTCAATTTATAACAAACATTGTGTCCATATTTTCGAAATTTAATACCAATCGTTTTTTTAAAATTTATACTCTATTAATAATAATACGATTTAAATTGGAATTCAATCATATATTTTTTTTGTACACATATGAGGTTGTGTTTGTTTTTATTTCTCGCTAAACATACGTTTTTTCTCAAAATTACGGTAATATGATATAATGAATTATATTAGTTATACTAAATAGTCAATACGTCTAAACACGAGCAAAATGAGTGACGAAAAAATTTAAAACAATTTACAATTCAACTCAACTTTTTTTTTAAATTTAAAAAATATAATTTCTCGACACAAAAAAAAGGAGAGTTAAATGCGGAGTTAATCTGTTGTACGTTTTGCGTCGATTTGTTTTACGATCACTTCATATGCTCTCTAACTCTAATTCATAGAGAGTTCCGTTCAGTTTTGCGTCATTAATAGCGCTATAAAATTGGCCAAAATCCACGTAAGCTGCAATCTTTCCCTCCGAATCTAAATCCAATGCCCTTCGAGACTCAAAAACATGTCTTTCCTCGAATTCGGTTGAATTAGTAGTTGTGGATGTGGTGTTGGTTTCCGTATTCCTGTAAATGGAATCATTTGGTTTGTCTGCCGAAATAATCGTAGAGATTTGTTGCAATGTAGTGCTGCTATCATTTCGATGATAAGTAGGATTATTTTCGCGATTGTCTTCGGAGACAGAGATGCGAAGCTCGTCAAATCGTTGAGTGAGCGGCGAGTGTCCGCCGTGAGGGCTCGACAATCGACGCAAATGATGATTAAAATTTCTGACCATAAGCGTAATATCGTCAATGGTTTGACACGTGAGCGGACCGTTCGGGTTATTAACGGAAGCGAAATACTGGTCCTGATGTAAACGACAGATTTTGTTAACCACCGCTTGCGCCACACCTGTCAAGTTATTTTGCACGTTAAACTCGTCGGCAACCATTTGAACGATATCACGATTCACTTGGATCCGATCGGAATTGGTTGCCTCTTGTAAGGCACGGCATAAACCCGATGAACAGAGCACTAAGAATTGACACGAAGCGTCTACTGGAATACTGCCTTTAATATCTGGTTCCGAAGTAATGGGTTCGTCGGTCGCGTTTTTCAGATATTCGCAGTCTTTGTAACCGCCTTTTACCGAATAGTTTCCGATACATCGCGTCACAATTCGTCCGCCAATCCTTAGATTGTGTTTCAGACATTCAATGTCGAGACCGAGTTGTGTTAACCGATCCAATTCGCGTATATTACTAAAATCATGATCGGTTGACAATTGAGTGGCAAAATACTGGCCCGAATGATCTCTTGTGCATAATATAGCTCTACAATCGCCAACATTTGCCACATGAAGTGTGTTAAAATGTATGAGAGCGACAACCGCTGTGGCGCCAGACGACACATCAGCGGTCACATTAGCCAACTCGTTGACAATATCGGGATATCTGACGCACGCCTCGTTTATGCTTATGCCCTGAATTTGGTACTCCAGAGCAGCTTTTTTGGCCAATAAATCGGCTTTCACTTGGAAGTACTCCTTTTCGACCGCAAAGAACGCGTGCTTTAATATATCCGATATTTCTTTGTCATTATTTCTGGTGCTATAGTTTTTTCCCAAAAGAACTTCAGCGGGCAAATGCGTGGCCACAAAGTTAGCGGTTTCCGTGCCATCATAACCATCCAACAAACCGTAAATATAGGTATTATTATTGAACTGAAAGTGAAAACTTTTATTCTCGTATGGATGCAACTCTTGACGCAATCCGTTACTCCGATACTGTTGATTATAAGCGAAGCCAACGCCAGTTAATCGGCAGACTGGGAACGCATCCGTCCACGACTCAGTCGACTGATATGTATCGCAAACACCGTTCAATTGGTTACTTTCCGCGAGTGTAGGCATTTGCTACCACAACACACCGCTAATATATTATTATATTATGCGCTATTATTAATTTGTTTTGATTTTAATTAATAAACACATAAGCGTTTTCAATAATTTATAGATATAATGTAATATCTATATAATACGAATTAAAAACACCCAATAATTCAACGAATTTGGACTTAAAACTTGGCATTTACTTATAATGATCCATATATTTGTATTACGATATTTGAATTATAAATGTTTACAAAAATAATATTCAACTTAAAATTGATTTAAATGGTAAATAATAGTGAAAATGAATGTGAAAAAACAGTGCATTTTGTGCTATTAGTTTCCAATCACTGATCTCGTGATCGTCGCAAATGGTCTCTGAATGCGCTAAACTAAAACTGATGCGCCAATAGCTGGCGTTAGAGTGCGATCAGTGATTGATTATACCATTGGGTACGATTGGTATCAGTGGTATGATTGGATACCGATAGATGGCGTGCGTGAGAGTGGCTGTCCCTCCAAAAGTGAACATACCTATGATTAATGGACTATTCAGCATTTACGATATAAACAAATGGTTGGTTTGGTTTGCAATGCAATGCACATTAGAAAACACGCCTATTATAGTGCACAACATTGCCGTTCAATATCACTGAATAACACTGTTTGAATAGTGAACTCCACTTATTTCTCTGGCGAATAGCGTGACCTTCTTTTTTTGCATTCGCTGACATCACTAGTTGTTTGAGTGGTTCTCGCGTTTGTATTGGACGATCAGGTTTTTGGCCCTTAATAGCTATTTTGTATGGCCTGCTATGCTGTTATGTGAACTGCGCTCAGTTCTATGCTATGTTTTGCGGCTTAACTTCAATATTAGAAACATAGTCCTATAGACAAATGCAACTCAAATATACATTATTTACTTAAAATCAATGGATTTTATATTCAAAAATAGTTAGTGTGGAGTGAATCCCAACCAAAAAAAAGTGTGTTTTTATTAATTTGATTGTAGATATGATACGATATACGATGCGATGATTTGTTGCCGAATATTTCATTAGAGAGTGATTCGACAGCAAATTTTACTACCGATTAATTACAACAAATTTAAAGTGTGTTTTCTTTAATCGTGTATATTCTCTCTGTTTATCGCTGGAAAAATATCTCACATTTTGAATGCAAACGAAACGGATTAAAAAAGAGTTTTTTTCCCCGAAATAATAAGAAATAACAGAGAAATCTTATTAAAATTGATATCGCGTTTTCGATTTTTTTCTCTCTCTCTTATAGTGAATTTAATAATTTAATTTTTAATTGTTTTTTGGAAAATGCAACGTTGAAAGAAATAATCGGATTAAATTTAGTGAATGATTGTTTCAGTGGCAAACCAGTGTCCAAATGCTGAAAGACCAAAATGGTGAGAGAGACCAGACATTTATGGGTTGGAAATTTGCCCGAAAATATTAGAGAAGATCGTATTATCGACCATTTTAAGAGGTAATTAATATTATATTCCATATTGTTATTGTTATATTCAATTCAATTTTGGGATTTACTATTCAGTTCACCAGTTTTTTTGTTGTCATAAAAGTTTTTAGTGTTGTATTTTCGCATAAGTGTTATAATATGTGTGTGCATTGTTTTCGATCGGTTTTTCTTATGTTTTTTGGTGGACATCAAGTTTTTTTTTGTTGCTTTACTATGTTCTTAAAGTAATAAAAACATAGTTTTTAGCAGTTAATTATAATTGAATACTGACTGATATATATTTCATTTTAATGCCGGAAACGATATTTTTTCCAATACTTACGTAATACTAAAAAGGATTGCAGTACCGATAATTAAAACGGTATTTTTATATATCTATACGTCAATATTATTCGTTTATATTATAGTTTTTGTAATAGCATTATATTGCAAAAGTTTT
Source organism: Phthiracarus laevigatus (assembly GCA_034700185.1). NCBI lineage: Eukaryota > Metazoa > Arthropoda > Arachnida > Sarcoptiformes > Phthiracaridae > Phthiracarus > Phthiracarus laevigatus. The sequence continues at coordinate 20,207 of JAQIXJ010000132.1, read as the reverse complement.
TTTTTCGACTCATTATCCTTTGAAACGCAATAATTGTTATTCACATTTTCTGATCGGTATAAAAGAAATTCCAGTTTTCGTTGCGAACGTAAATAAAAATATTTAATTACAAAAGCAAATTAAAACGAAATTTCGCGTTTTTTTCCTGAATTCATAGATAATTAATTTTAAAACAAAAAAATTCTATTAGTTTTCCAATATCTAAACATTAATGTATTATTAGCAGCAATATATAACCAACGTTTTATTTAAAAAGTTACGCAAACTCGCGAACGAAAACCGAAATCTCAATAATTCATATGTGCATAAAAGATAGAGAGAATAAAAAAACGAAAAAAAGTAGAGAATTGAATTTCAATACCACTAACAAAAATTTTTGAATAACATAATTTAATAACCAGACATATATCCACATAATAAGCAGTACACACATACACACCAATCGCGAATCGCGATACCACTGCCACTCATTCCACTATCGCGTACGAGTATATCGTATTGATATTAAATTTTCTGATCACAACCCCATACTTTTGTAGTGAATGTGGCCGTAAAAGTATCTGATAGTGATCTCAAATACTATAAAATAACAGCGCATATCAAATGATAAAGCGTTATCATAAGAGGAGTTTTTTTTTCGTTTGTTGGGTTTTGATAAACAATATATATTCAAGTAATTAGTATTTTGCAATAGTTTCGCGCGAAGCCAAGTATTGTAAAGGTTAGCACAAATTTATACAATAAATAAATTCGCAATAAATCAAACAAAAAAAAAATTCTCCGTTTAAGAGTAAATGTATCCAAAACACAAACCAAGGCTTATGTGAATGACGAGTGAATATTACTCACTGATTGAGGGATTTTTTTGTTGAAAATTTTGTGTGTTCACTGTACTGTATTCGATGCTATATTAAGAAATAACGATTTTGTGCGCAAAATGTCAGAAACTTAAAAATATCGAGCGGTAGTAATAATGTCAGTGTGTATACTCCAGTAAATATCAAAGTTTTTTGGGTGTTTTTTGGGCAATTGGGGAAAATTCAAAAGAAAAACATTCATTTTTTTGTTAGTATTTGTATGTCGATTAAAATAATTAACAAAAAAAAAGTTTCAAAACATTTTCCTCTGATTTTATCTCGTAATGCAATTAGTAATTACAGTCTGGATTTAAGGTTTTTTGACATATTCATACCCTCATTATGCGTCCGAAAAACGTAGCATTTTTAAAAATTTGGTTCACAAAACAAAAGTAATTTTCCGGGTAAATCGCACGGAATCGGTTGTGTAATATTTCAGTTACCATATATACATATATACGCTGCACACATACACTGTACTGTAGAACGAAAACGTAAAGCAAACGAGGAATAGTGTTTCGCTAAAATACGCTCTGCATTGGAAATAAAACAGTGTGCTTATAGATTAGTTTTGCTTAGCAGTGTTGGTTAATACAGCGATGCATTAGTAACGCCTGGCGCATACAAAATGCATTGCACTTTAGTCCGCGTTTCGAAAATGTTTGAAGCGAGTGTATGTGTACGTGTGTATTGTTGTATTGTAAAGAAATAAATATTCCCCATAAATATATATTGCGTGCAATTAAATTTATTAGGAATTAAAAGTGTTAAAAGTTTTATTAAGTTACTATTTTTTTATTTGAATAAATTTTTTCTGTTTAATATTATTACATATTTATTTAAAATAAACAACACATCGTTATAGAATGAAAGGCTAGGAAATTCGTATAACTAGTTCTTTCTAACGCGTATGTTGTTGTGTATGAAAATTTCAATTAATACTTTAGTGACAAAATATGGTTCATTAATAATTTTCGAATAGAATTTTTTCCATGTTTTATAAATTAATTATCGATAAACGGTTACTAATAATAATAATTATATTTCTATAAAAGTTGTGAACAGAAAATAGTTATAAATTTAGACGAAAATATATGTGAAGAGTTTGGTATTAGTCGTCATTAGCTATTGTTTTCCTTAATCGACAAACCAAACTGTCCTATAAATATATCATAATTGAAACTAATACATACAAAACTCCACCAGAAATAGAGTATTTAAAAATGCTATTAAATAGTTGGGAAACAGATTAATTTTAATATCGATTACCTTCAGTCATATCCATTGTAAAATGGCATGTAATATCAAATCTATATAGCAATAAATGGCGATGAGATACATAGCCACGAGTATTAATATAACTATTCGTTTTGGAATCTTCTCAAACTTAATGTATGCGTGACATTGTCTTCCAGGTCCATATTTATAACCAATTTTTGTGTTTAATCGTATTATCAATAAAATTATTAATATTAAGACTAAAACAATAATGACAAAATCACACATTTTTGATGATAATGATTGCTTTATTAAACGTTTAATGACTATTTAAAACATTCAACGGCTTTTTATACTTTTGACCAAAACTTAAAATAAAATAACATTCATTAATTAAATAAAAATCATAATTATTGTAAACTTTTTCTAACTCAAAACTCTACTAAAAAAATGACAACTAAAAATCTATAAAAGCGAAAAAAAACTTTATTAACATTATTTACTTTATTTACTTTATTTTGTTCATTTTAATACTTTTGACCAAAACTTAAAATAAAAATAACATTCATTATTTAAATAAAAATCATACTGTAAATATTGTAAACGTTATATAACTCAAAACTCTACTAAAAAATTGACAACTAAAATCTATAAAAGCGAAAAAAACTATTAACATTATTTACTTTATTTACTTTATTAACTTTAAAGTTAACTTTATTAATTTCTATTTCTTTATTCATTTTACGTTTTTAGTTTGAGAATATTCAAACTTTGAGGTACGTTTCTCAAAGAAATAGAAATTAATAAAGTTAACTTTAAAGTTAATAAAGTAAAAATAAACAAAAATGATAATATCTTTAATAACTTTATTAACTTTAACTTAAAATTAACTTTATTTTGTTCATTTTGATGAATCACAAGCATAGATTGCTATTGTCTAGACATGAGAAATGCTTTAGTTTTAACTTTTTTAATAATTTAATAATGTTTTATACATTATACATTCATAATATATATCCAATTTAAAATTTTTTAAATCATTTTTTTTTATGTTTATTAAAAATATTTTAAATAAAATTTTAAATTTAAGTTAGTTTAGTGATCTATTCGTCTGAAATCATTGCCAAAATAATGAAGAAAAAACAATACATTGACGATATAGATTATATTCCTAAAATATTAGAGAACATACAATTATCGAAATTATCTAAATCTTTGAATATAATGTACTGTTAAAAATATCTTTGACCCTACAATTCATTTACGAGCTTATCATCGCTTTTTTTTTGTTTCGCATCTGATTTATTCCAAACCACCCGCACATCACATCTTTTTTGCGTAATAATTATTTGTGTTGTGATTGTGCACACATTTTGGGGATTTAATGATTTTGACATGTTTTCAACGTTGTTCGCCGAACATCTAACAACTAAAAGCTGTTTAGAAACTGATATCACGAAGAAAACAAAATTTGAATGAAGTTCAAAAACTCGTCGAATTTATGAGACACTAAAATTGTTGTCGGGCTTTTTGAACCACATTTTTAGCTTCAAATATCATTTGATTCGTTTGTTCGCTATTTCAGTTTTAGTAGTGGTTTCAGACCTCTACGCAATAATTGGAATCTGTTGTCCATGGCGTCTATGTGTCTAAAATCGATTGTTTCCTGGCATTAAATAGTTTATCGTTTGCACAACACTTTCGGGTTAATCTCAACAAAAATAATGGGCAAATTTTAATATGTAAACCAATATCGAATATTTAAGCCAAAAATTTTTTAATTAAGATATATAGATAGGACTTTTTTAATTAAATATATACAGTATATTATTTACCAAAGATGATGCGAAAATGTATTGTCGTTCGCGTGTAGTATCCAACTGACAGCTCATAAATTTTTAGGCAAAAAGCCAAAACTCGTCGGATTCAGGCAACAATAACTTTGTTAGTGATGTTCTTTGCTTACGGATTCGTGCATTCGAATCCATTTTGCCCATCGATTTTTTAAAGTCCACCGATTAATTCGGGTATCCGTTCATTGCCCAGAATCCTATCTATATCTATCTATCTATCTATATATTTATATTTATTTCCAATACCGCTAGTATTACTGGTTTTCTATTTATTAAAATATATCAGTGAAAATATATTTAGAGGAGTATTAACTCGCAAAAGTTTGAAGTGTATCTGATATTAAAGCTTACGATAAAAATTGTAGTATAACTGATAAAAAAACTGAATCCAATACAATTAAACGTTGTGAATACTTAATTTATAATCACCATATTCATTAGATTTTTTGTGCATTGGTTTTATTTATTTTTTTTTATGTTTCGAGCCAAACCCATCCAACCCGAGCCCGATTCGCAGTAATTGGAAATTTTATGCGTTGCTTGGCTTCAGAAAACATTTCAGTGAATCTGAGTTCAGTTTCCATAACATTAAGAGCCACATGAGCCATATGTTGAATTTTTAATCAAAATTACCATAACAGTAGTTTTTTAAATTATTGTCACTCGTAGTAATTTATAAGTAATTTGTACGTTATAAACACTATGAAATATGTGAACATTATTAATATAAAAATATCATCATTGAAAGCGATAAAACTTGTGCTTTATATTTTTGTTGGTTTAGTTGTCGGTCGCAAATCAATACAAACTCTTCAAATACATTATCATATTTACTATGATTGCCTCATACTTTTGTAGTGAAGTGATTGTCTTTCTAGTATTTATTTCGAACCATTAAAAATATTGAAGCATATATACAGTATAAGATGATAAAAGTGCTTATCACGAGAGATGTAGTTGTAGTCGAAATAAGTTTTGTTGGTTTAAAAGATAAACAATATTTAAGTAATTACTGTAGTAATTTTGCAATACGTTTTACGAAAGAAGCCAAGTATTGTAAAGGTTAGCATAAATTTATACAATAAATACGCAATATATCAAACAAGTGCTGTTAGAATGTAAATGTATCTAAAACACAAACCAAGGTTTAAGTGAATGACGAGTGAATATCACTCACAGCAGTGGAGATAACAAATTCGTGTTGTATTTTACTACAGTATATTATATTATATATAATCGATGTATTTTTTTTTAATTTGTATCGAACCAATTAATTTACTAAAGTATTAAATAGCTTTCATACTTACTTCAATTACTAGTATATTTATTTAGTAATTTTGAAACTGCAAAAATTATCGACAATATTATCATTTTCTATTCAACTAAATTTATATCTTACGAGTTAGTCGTTAAATATTTTATTTTAAGACAATTCACTTGAATGTATTTATTGATTTTTTTTGACACGATTGGGTATAATTATCAATTGATGGCAATTATACTTTTATTAAATTCTTCGATTTAGCACAAAACCCTACGTATTAATAACAAAAATCGTTTATTATATAGTTTAGAGTGAAAAATATCAATTATATTAAAACAATAAGTTTTACTATTCGTTACAAAAATTAAATAAGTGTTATTTTTTCATAACGATTGGCGTTCATAGAGCTTTGGCGTAAACAGATCGACAACAAACCTAACACGAAATACTGCATTTGGCGAAAACTGTGTGCGCTTATAGATTAGTTTTGCTTAGTTTTCCAGTTACCAGCGATCCATTAGTAGCGCCAGTGCAGAGTTGCAGCGATGCAGCGACAATGCAACGCAATTTTTGGTGAGTCGTGTATCGTAAAAATGTTTCGCTGGCAAAAAGCAGAAAAAACAAGTAATCTCTTCGAGAGAGAGAAAAAAATACATTTAATATTAATTCAGTTTTTTTAAAAAGTTGTTTTGCATTTTAAGAAAAAAAAACTAAAAACTAGTGTCTCATTAATTCACTGTTCGCCCCTTTTTCATGCAACAAATCATTTTTTTTCTCTCTTTTCTGTCCGTTAAATAATAATAATTTTGTATAATAGAAACGCGAATTCGCATTTCTACACGAATAGAATAGATTCGGCGAAGAAATGAGTTGTTTGTTAACCCGTAGGTGGAATAATTATTACAGCGTGACTCTGGGGAAACAACACGATTATAATGAATGTAGACATGACTTGACTCTTTAATACCGATTCCATTGGAGAAACAGTGCGCTTCTCTCCGTGTGATGCGTTTTTTTAAATGTGTTTGTGAGTGTGTTTTTCGTTAACTGCGGATTTCAATTTGGGAAAAAAGCGTTTTTTAGCTTCTTCTAAATTTAAATGTTCTCAATTGAATTTATCTTTTTAGCGGAAAAAAATCTGGAGAGAGAGAGGAATAAAGTGGTTGTTGTTGTTGTTTCTCTCTCCGTTTGAGTTAACCACCATTTTATAGCTTTCGACTCTATATTACAAATTTTGATTTGTTCTGCTCTTGCTTTTTCGTCGATACTTTAAATTTTCATCGGATTTTAATTTTATTTTAAATAGTTGTTGGAAATCGCTTCAAACAATTTATTTTAATAGACTTATAATTTTTTTAACTTTAAAAAAATTGGAAAAGTAACCCATTTTCGCGCATTATTTATTCATATTTATTTACGTATAACTTAAAAGAAATCAGTGGTAAACTTCGTGTCATTACATAAACACCCGAAATGTTAATTAAAAATTTAAACTAGAGATTATATTTTTAATTTTTGCGATATTTTTGATCCAAATATTATCAACTATTGAACCAGAATAATAAAACATGATTTTAAGCTAGTTCTTCCAAAATGTCTCAAAAATTATTAAATAATCAAAAATATGTTTAAAAAAGCAGTTCGATTTAATAGGTTTCCGAAAAAAAATTAAAAGTATATGGAGATTTCGTTAAAAATTTTATAGTACGTTTTGATATTTTTAAGGTCAATATTTCTTTGCGCGAAAAAAAAACATTTTTAACGAAACGCGAACATAAATTGCATTGCATTGTATGGCAGACTGGCGTTACTAATGCATCGCACTATTAACTATAAAACGAACGCAAAACTAATCTATAAGCAGAGAGTAGTTTTCAATGCAGTATTTCGTGTTTCGTTTCTACACACAAAAAGCTATAGTGAAATAATATTATACTGTACTGTGTGTGTGAGGTTGAGTGAGATTACAACAGGCCATGCATTACATTGCATTGAAGTTATATGGCACTACTTTGTCAAAAAAATCGATAAAATATCCTCTGTTTTAGAAGCGAAACAGTACTTCGAGTTTTTTAGGGATATATATATATAAAAAATATTTTTTTATTGATTTTATGTTTTTCACAAAAATTGTTGTATATATATATATATATATAGTGATGGAATAAATCGGTCAGATAAAAAAATTAATTGCTGTGAAGTTTGTTTTTTTCTCTCTTTCTCTCTCTCTTTCTGGCTTAATTTAAAAAAAAACATGAATTCATTGTTTTACGGATGAGTTGTAATTTTAATATCACTAAAATCGTTAAATGCGGTATATATTGTATTAGGGAAAAAATGGTGCACATTTAACGTTTTTAAATGACCTCATAATATCGCAATTAAACTGGATATTTTAAGATATAGTTTGTCTCCAATACTTATTTTGCAAATTTCGGTTTATTTAATTTACAATATATCTTAGAATTTTTTGTTTGGTGGAATAATTGTTATTTTTTTACCGTATTTTGGGTTTGAATCATTAACTATATAATTTTGTGGCCGTATTTATAGGGTTATTTTCGATGTCAAATTAATTTTATTAATTCACTTTGAATATATACTGGAGTGTGTGTACTGTGCAGCACTAATTGTGTGCCATAATGTGTTTTGTTTTATTTTGATTTTTAGTAAAAAAGTGTTTTTCTTATTCGGGAAACAAAAAATAAATTGTGGAACAAAAATGTTGATCGACAGCAAAGAATATTTACTAGACATTTAAATTTTGTTGCACACATTTACTGTAATAAAAATAATAACGATTACATTTTACACAAAACGAATATAACAATAATGTATATATTAATAAAAATACAGCAATGATTGAATGATTGCATTAATTTCCAATTCACTTATTCTAACAGATATGGGAAAGTGCAAAGTGTCAAAATCCTACCCAATTCACGTCAATGCAGTAAAAGTGATGATAGTAGCAGTGGACTGGTGGTCAACTGCACGACCAGTGCGAATAACATCGCGGCCAACATCTCGGGCAACGTAACAGCAAACAACAACCCAACTATTAATAATGCAAGTATAGGTGTTTGTGCCACAGTTGCCTTTATTGATTTAAAATCAGCGACAAAGGCTCACGGGTCTGAGAATAAAATCGAAGAGCGGACATTAAAAACTGATTACTACGAGCCTCCGGCGTCGTCCACCGCGTTATCGGCGATTTACATCCACGAGAGGGAAGACGCGAATTCAGTTCAAAAACCCGGTGCTAATATCAGCGTTTATGGCAATGCAAATGCTAATTCGAGACCTGCCAGGCATACACCGAGCAGGTATTATTAACCATTACTTTCGTACAAACTTATCATTGATTTTTGCAGTTCACTATTTTTTTTTTTGATTACAACCCCGTATTTATGATTATAAGCAATGAGTTTTCGAAACAAAAAAAATGTTATCTCGAAACTATTTTCTTATTGGTACTCAAAGCCAGTGCCATTTGCAGCGCATTTGCAATTATTATTAAACAAAAAAAAACTAGTTTTTTCAGTTTTTTTTGTTGGAGCGATAATTTTCGTTTTGTTTTACGGGCACACTAACGAAACGTATGTTTTGAATTGAATTTGCATTAATTTGTTTTCGTTTCAATACAATTACACATATCCATGGCTGAGGTAACAATAGTTATGCCATTTAAATACTATTTGAATAATGATTATATTATTTATTTTCGTATTATCATTAAAACGGATTTTAATTTTCTGGTTGAGAGAGAAACGATACGACGAGTTGGTGTTTGTGTCTGCGATCGTATGTATGCTAAAACCATTGTGAGCGTCGATACTGCACTCTAAGCTCGCATTTCCATCTGTGTTTGAGATGAGGCGCAGCAATGGGTTTGCGTTTTACATAATTAGTTTTTGATACCAGAGATATTCATTTACATTTTTGTCTAATGATTATTTAGTACGGGAGATAGTTTTGTCCAATAGAATAGCCGAAAGCACTAAAAAATGGCAATCGTGTCTCAAATACGAGCTCAATCCATGAATTAGTTATTTAACTAACAGTTTGTTTGGCAGTGTTTGTCACTAATTTAACCGATAATTATATGCGATCGTGTTTTTTGCGTTAAAATAAACGTTATCTATTCTCCTAAATATCATGTGATATTTTTTTCGTAGTTTATTTCAGGGACAAGAGTTTCTGCCATATTATTAATTTTTAAGGCGCTAACAAAAGTTCATATCGAAGGCAATCTAATTTAATATTAAAATTTTTGTTGCTTTAATAACCGAATTAATAAGCAAAAAAGAATTGAGTTTTTATTTCCATAAATAAATCTTAAAATTCTGTCACATTCGTACCCATTAATATTTATTTATTTATTTGGTTTTTTTATGTCAAAATCTCTAAGATTTAGCAGCATTCGGTCAAACTGTGCCCCAGAACGCACTACAAAATAGGGAAAAAAGAGTAAAACAAAAAATTAAAACAAAAATAAAGCTCATTAATGCTCTGTCGTTATGTGTTTTCTGTGTTTTAGTTGTTAGTTCACTAATTTTTCTTTTTTCTTCGCATATTGAGTAAGATATATGATTAGTTAGTTCGTTATATTTAAAGATTTTATTCAAGGCCTAACATCGACTTTTTTTCGTTAAATAAGTTTTTTTTGGATGTTTCACTCGAGTTTCGGGCTTTGTATGAGTTTAAAATACTGCATGTAAAACATTATCATTTTCGACTTTGAATGCTTTTTAGTTTTTTGGAACTTATATCACGATTTAAAAATCAGATAAAATGAGGGAGAATTTTATGGTACGAAAAAACCAATAAAAGATAAGATTTTGTAATAACTAACCACATTGTTTTGGATATTTATTTGTTTATATTTGTTTACGAAAAAATGGTGATTCGATATTTAAGTAACGAAAAATTGCTATAATTGGCGATCGGCATCAAAGCCAAGCGATTCAATGTGTGTGTGTGTGTTTGGAATAAGATGTGGATGTAGTTGAACCTAACATCAAAGTGCCCAAAATGTCTCGAAAAACAAGTATTTGCTGTATAAGTGTAATGTGAAAGAGAAGTGTTGTTATCTTTTTAAAAAGTCCTTCACTCTTCTTCTCTCGAAAAATTATCTTAATTTACGAGAAATCTTATAATTAAATTTATTTTAAAATTTTTGTTTTTATGTTTATAATGATTTTTGTGATTTTGATTTTATGGCGTAAATAACTTTTTTAGTGCCTGAAAGTAGTAAACAATTTTTGATGTCTGATTAATGACATCTCTTGGTTTAGGAGTAAGCTTTTTGGCATTAAAAATCGATGCTCGCAAATAAAATATTTATAAAATTCTTTATGCTGTATAAATAATTTAAGGATTATGCGACTTCGCTTCCCAAATGCTTTTACTTTAACATTAGATTTTCAATAACAAAAAAAAATTGTTATTATATACTGTACTGTATATACGGTATAAATATAATGTAAGATATATTTCGTTAATTTAAGAGGCATATACTATTTATTTGAAGGTAAATAATCTCTAAACTAATATTGTTAGCAAATATTAATTTAACTGTTGTTATGATATAAATGGCAATTTACGTTTGAAAGGTGGATACTGTTATGTGTATGTTGTACTGTATGTTGCGATCAACATCAGGAAAAAAAACGTTAAGTTTTACGTTAAGCGCATTTTGTTTGCTTCACCTGTTACGAGATGAGTCATACATTCGATTATTATATATATATAACTAATACCACTATATATTATATAACGTATAAGATCGCTATCAACCTTTTCTCTAATCCTATTTATATTTTATATCATATTTTATTGATAATGCCGTCATTCTGTTTCAACTATAAAAGTTATGAGCGATCGCTTTTTATTTTTATTTTCTTTTCTGAGCAATGCTTATTTTTTTAATATTAATCATAAAATATATATATTTTTTATTTTACTTTATTGCTTTTATATGTTAGAGAACAATAGAAAAGGAAATTATATATATATATATAGTGAATACAGTATAAGAGAGAGAATAGTTATACGAAACATGTTTTTAATGGAAAGGTTGAGCGAAAGCGAAAATAAGTTATACATTAAGAAGATTGGTGTTCAATGCAATATCGGAAACGATGCAAAAATCTATTTTAATTTTGAAAGTTGTTTTTTGTGTTTCTGTATATTTTGTTTTTACTGTACGCTGACGAATGAAAGCAGTAATGTATAGGAAAATGTTGCACAACTGTCTCAAGAAAGAATTATAACGATTAGACTTATTTCCGTGTTTTGTTGCGTTAGTCGAGTATTAAATTTGTGGTGTGTTTGCCTGTTCGCTATGTTTGCCAAATAGATTGTCTCTGATATATGAATAATGTTTTTCTATGACAAAGTGATTACAACCTAAACTCTAAATGAATTATATCTAAACTATTGTTACACAATATTCGATCATATACTATGATGTATTATTGTCCTTAAATGTTAACTCGACTATTGGCTTGCGTTTTCAGCCAATTGTTTCCATATCACCATCATTTATATGATTCATTTGGCTATAGATAGTGGTAGAGGTAGAGGTAAGTTAAAACGCAATTACGTCGCATCTCATAATGCCTTTTAAACTTTACGAGTTACACGTTAGTGTATATCTATTGATTGGTCTATACTTTCATACAATGCTCTCTCTATCATTGAATCAGGAAATTGAATGACGATCATAGTGATGGTCATGTTTAAAAAACATGGTTCGAAGACCTACGCCCCAATTCATATATGCTTTACAGTCTATTTTTGATTATGCATACACACACACACATTCACTATTGCGCTACACATACAATTAGCGAAATAATTCTATACACTCTGCCACACACACTACACTGCATTATATAATCTTTTTTGAACGGAAAAAAGAGTTCATAACTTTTATACCCATTTATAATTTTAGAGTTTAAATATTTGAACGATATCATCACGAAACGACTACTCCCTGTATTCAATAAGCTTCGTATTAAACTTTTATATGTATATTTTATATTGTCTTTCAAAATTATTTATTTGAATAATGGTTATTGGCATTTATATCAGTGTTTTATTCAAGATTTGGTTGCATATGTGGTGAATGAGTGGGTCCACAAAGTCCACAAAATGAACCAATAATATATCGAGAAATTGGAATTTATTTAACAAAAACTTCATTTTTTGTTATTTTCCTTATACAGTATGTATAAATTCAATATTTCAACTCAATTTCGTGGACACATACATTATAATATTTAGCGTCAAAATTTTTATCCATTGAAAAAAAACAAAAGTTTATAACTATTCAAAAAATAAATACATAACGACCGTTTGCTTTATAAAGTTGACATTAAAGTTTGATTCAATTAAAATTCCTCCAATCATTTCTGGTTTTCCAAACTTGCGATGAAATGATCAAAGAATAAAATTTTGATTTATTTCAAGTTTTTAAGCTAATTGAATATTTGATGACTGCATGCGTTTCGGAATAAATAAATTTTTAGCGTTTTATTTTGTTTTTTCCCCAACTGTGGCTATGAGTTACGCGACGAACCCAACCTTTAGCTGCTATTAAATTAGTGTACAATAAAATATTACTGATATTTGCATTATTAGTACCGAATTGGCGCTATTGTCAAAATAATGTGTGAACGAATAATTGTACGTTTTTTTTCCTTCGATTTAAATAACAAAATACTTGAAAACTTTTAAGGTTATTATTATGCGAACGTAATCTACAATAGCTGAGAACACTTAAATTCTTATTTGCACTTAAAAAGTTTGAATGCGATTTTAGTATATGTTTTTTAGCTGTTATGACCAGTTAAGTATGGGGTGTGTTCCACACAACTATACTTCTACACTCAAACCATCAACTATAAGTCCTGATATATGCTAAAAATGCACAACAGAATCATCAAATGCATTATTGGGTGGAGTATTATTATCATTATTTTAAGTTAGGGCAACAAAAATCCAATTCTGCATCGTTTGTATGCCTTTTTCTGAAAAAAAAACTGATAATAACGTTTTTACTCTCCCTCTACACACACACTCACTCTCGAAATATGTTTTTATACCAGTTATAATAATGAGGCACGAAATGGATTTTAGCTTATGTTTTTTAATAATAAACTTATAAACGGACTGGTAATATGTGACCGAATAGGACTAGTTTGTGTGCCGCGTATATATCGCTTAATTGCATTTCACTAACTGATGAGAATCTGCCCCAACTATATATAGTTATTGGCACAGAAACCGAACGCACTATTCGTGTAATAAGCAGTCAGAAAAAAATAAGAAAACCTGGAAATGGCATGCTTTGCGCCTAATGTTATAATTAGTATTTTTATGTTATTTTTTCAAGTTTTTGCTTATTTTAAAGACCTTTTATAAATATATAACTTTCTATTAGCGCAAATTTTTACTGGGTTTGAATTTTGAATTTCGCCCATAAATATTTGTTTGTATTATTAAGCACTTTAAAACGAATAAACGCGTTTGAGGTTATATATTCTATGCTATTTAAAATGCAGCGCAATAATAGTGTTTTTCCTCAGTTAAAGTTAAACAGACGAGAAAGTATTTATAAGCGAACCGAAAGAAAATATATAATTGCCCTGTTTTTCTGTTTCCCCACTATTTCGTTGCACTTTTCTTCTGTTTTGCAATATTTAAAGCCTAAAATTGTTATTGTTTTACTCACTCATGTGATGCGATAGAGGACTAAAAGACGATTTAAAAATAAGATAATATAGAATTGTGAAATTGCGAAAACATACCCAACACATTTTAAAAACAAAAATTTTCTTTTTTCACTTTCCCTTACAAGTTATGCTTTTATCCTCAAATGTAATTACTTTTCAGTACATTTAATGTATATTTATGCTGTACAGTATATATATGTACAGATATATTGGCATTTATGAGTATGGATATAGCCTTACACGTTATTAGGGGTAACTGGAGCAATAACCTGACCTACACAACACAACACTACACAAACATAACTCCGAGAGAGAATAGTTTGCGCACAAATAGAGAAAAAGAGGGAGAATAACCCCCTCTCTTGGAAATAAGGTTTTCGCGTATAGCATGGATTATATTTGTTTAATACTACTGCTATTATCTTTGAATTGTGGTGCGAATTCAATGCACAGCGCATTCGTTTTACGTTAAACTTATTTTTTATTCAATTTTTTGGTGTGTATGTTTGTCCCACTTTTGCTCTTATTATATCTGCTATCGTCGAACCAAAACAGAAAAACTGCGCATTTTCGTGTTTCATAGCATTTTTTTCTTTAATTTGTGAATTAAAGCCAAAGCAAAGGTTTATCTGTTTGATTCGCTTACAGATCAAACTAAATGTTTGAAGTTTTTTCTGCTGGTAGTGTTTTGCAGATAACGCGAAGATTCGATTGCTAGCAGTAGTAATTTATTATAAGTCTTATCCTTCGCCAGAGTTATTTCAATTTGTTCAATTAATTATGTTTACTGTTTATCTTACTCTGTGTTTAGAGGCACGAGAGAGAGAGAGAGAGAGAGAGAGTTCTGGTTTTATAAATTATTTCACTAATAAAAGTAAATTCAATAAATTTTATAATACCCTATAGAAAATTAAATAAAAAGTTTTAAACTATAAATTTAAGTGATTTGTGATTGTATAAGTAATTAACAGCAATCAGTTTTTTCCATAAGTTGCCTTATGATTGGCCTTTCACAGGATTAATAATTTATCTATTTATATAAGGTTTTACATAATTAATACGTTGAATACGGCATTGTTTGCAATAAAAGTGCATAAATAGCGTCATACATTTCGAAACACTTATATTTATTTGTCTATTCAATATAAAAATACAGCGAATGAGTAATTTTTCGAAAAAATAAAAATGCTTTTTGTCTGCCACTCGTAATTTGGCGTTTTTCCAGTTTTGCAAGAAAATTCAAACGCAATTACCGCTAATAGAATGAAATTCCAAAACAAAGTAAACCTTAATTACATAGCAGTTGTTTATTTGAGTTTTTGTGAATTTGGATTCTGTCTATCGGTTCATTCATTACCTCACCTGATGCTTATCTCTTACGAGTTGAGTTGGGTTTGATTTCTAATTTTTCGTGTTTTTGCTCACAGACTTTAAAAATTCTATGCTTCTTTTCAAAAACTTCTATTCAATATTTTACATAAATTTTTATCAGCGCAATCAGAAGTGGTGATTATTTAGTACATTATCGTTAAGAAGTGAATACATTTCATAATATAAGGTTTAATCGGCACTGTATTTAAATTGGAGCATAAATTATATATTATAAGTAATATTTATTTTTCTCTCGAATAAAACGGTTGCATAAATTAAAAACACGATCGCATTGCATGATTAATATACGCGAAACGTTGTGTTTTTAGTTCGTTTGAATATAGCCATAAGTTTCGGTATGAACTCATTTTTTTGCGCACCGATTTTAACAGATTATTGAGTTTGTGTGCGCGATAAAAGTTAATGTGATATTTTCTCAGTAATTTTCCTTCAAAATTCGATTTCGGACTCGTTTTAATCTACGTTTAAATGTTTATTATGTTAACGACGTAAGTTTTCGTCAGTCTTGAATGTGTTTTAGAAGTTCTCGATTTTACTGAAAACGCTGTGTTCAAAAACATAAATGCTTCAATAAGTGTGGGATCGAGTTATTGAACTCGAAAGAGCAATTCAGCTAAACTTTCGATTAAAGGAAAAATTATTGAATGGTTTAAATTCAAAATTCATTCCAGAAAGCTATTCAGACATTGAGTCTTTAATTATTCTAACGTTTCAATTATAAATCATAATAAATTATTATTAACGGATAAAATTCACTTTTTCGAAATATTTATTTATTAAAAATATAATAATATTACGAATAATTTAATAGCTCAGCCAAATATTAGTTATCTAGTATTTATCTTTCAAACTTTATTTTTGTTTTCAATGATTTTAAACAATTTTTTCGTTTTCGCGAACGAGATTTAACCGATAATTTTTCTTATTTCCATTGAAATAGATTCTCTTGGTGTCTGTGTCTGTGTGTATGCTTTCGCAATTTTTTTCCATTCTATTTAATTGATTTATTTTGAAAATATTTTATAAAAAAATATGATTAATTAATTTAATACACAAAACGCTGTGCGCTAGAAAATGCAAGAAATATTATTTTTTCTGTTTACCTATTTTTATTCATAAGTTTAATTAAACCTTAAGAATGTGAACTATAGAAATAAACTTTTTTTTTAAATTCGTAATAATTAAAGTAATTAATTTTTTTAGTTTTTTCCCACTGAAAATTAATTTAAACAAATTTTTAGCGATATGATATGATACTGGAAATAATAATAAATTATTTAAGATATTATGTTTTCGTTTTTCATTCCCTTGTGTTTTGTTAATGAATTCTCGTTTCGTTTATGGACAATAAAAGCTACATATTTTTTTGGATACTTGACTATAATATAAATAAGATAAAATTAATGGACGTATATATGCTGTGTTTAAATATATCTCGCAGTTCTTTTACTTTTACGATGTTTTTTAAGCTTTTTAATTGGTTGCCTTTGTTGATAAACTTTTATTTAATTATTGTCGACTATAAATTACAATTGTAATCGCGTTATACGAATTTTTTTAAATAGTATTTCGCTCGAATTTAATTCTACATAAAACGCTTTGTTATCGATATTTTCACTAATTTTTTTATTGCAATAAACGTCTAACAAAAGGCAACAACATTTATCGTACTTAATATGTTTTCTATAATAGTCGTCTGAATATCATTTCCTCATTCCTACGCTCGTTTTTTCTCGAGATATCTTATTTTATTGAAAGTAGTGGTATAGATGTAAAGCCAAAATAAATATTTAGCATTTATACGGTTTTATTTTATCTAAAATATAAATTCATCAGTTAATATTATAATTTAACCCGAGGCTGGATTTATTGCGAAACGGCTAAAATAGTTTTTATTATTTTATTTTTTGATTATTTATAGTTTATAAGACTTCAAAATATTTAAAATATGAAGACAAATTGATTTTTGTTAATCTTGTTGTTTTAAACAATTTTTTCGACGAATTTGTTTTTGTTTTTTTTTTGTTTTCGTTTGCAAAGTTGATCGAAATGTTTTCAAGCACTTTTGATTGGTTATAGAATTTTAAATTTTTGCCAATATTTCAATTGAATATTTTTAGTGAAATCTTTTAAAGCTTTAAATTTTTGAAGTTTTTGTTCGCGAAGTTTTGAAGTTTAATGGAATATTTATTACTGTATGTCAACGTACATGTATGTATGTATCTTTGATTTCTTTTGTATTGGATATTTTAATCTCGATTCCAATATTTTTACAATTTGCATATTTATATAATTTTGCATTTTATTCTAATAAATTTATATTACGAAATTTTCTAATATAATCCATTAAACTATGTTTTATTGTAAA
Organism: Phthiracarus laevigatus; assembly: GCA_034700185.1. Classification (NCBI taxonomy): domain Eukaryota; kingdom Metazoa; phylum Arthropoda; class Arachnida; order Sarcoptiformes; family Phthiracaridae; genus Phthiracarus; species Phthiracarus laevigatus. Next base: position 2,514 of record JAQIXJ010000132.1, on the reverse strand, counting down.
TTCAGATTTTAATAAAATCATTTGTTTTTATGCAAACAAACTGAAATGGTATAGATTAAGGTCGACTACAATCGTATGCTTTAAACAATAGTATTAAAAACAAAAAATTTTGGAAAAAGATATTGTATTCTTAATTTTTTTTTTTATAAATTTGTACGCAGTCTGAGTGACTAGTTTTATGTGCAATTGAATTGTTATAAAGTTGAAATTTGATCTTTTTAAAAACAATAGTTGCGAATATAATTGAAGCCGACCTTAATCTATACAAACCCCCGGAAAAAATGGTAAAATTTTTAAATTAGGCATTATGAGGAAAAATCAAAAATAACTGTACAATAACAGACATTTGTCATAAAAGTTAATAATGAGTTATAAAAGATGGGTTATTAAGGTTTTTATAGTAATTGTTGTTTATATTAATCGTGTATTGTTGTTATTTTCTTTAAAAAATATTATTATTATTCGTCAGTTTTCAATAGTGTAACGTAAGCGCAGAAATGTAACGACAATATAGAGATCATTAATAATTCTCGTTGTTTTGCATGAATTCTTTTATTAAATTACCAGTAGTCGAGTTGTTATTGGAAAATAAAATAAATGGCATTTATATTAGTCGGAAGTAATAAAATGTTGTTTTTTCTCTGTTAGAATATTATATGTTCGATAATAGATTAAAATTAACTACAATATTATTGATCACTTTATTTTATTGAGTGCCATAATTTTCTAGTTTGTATTTTTTTATATACCGTATATTTATTCTCATTTATTATTTAATACTATTTATCGATATTGCAAAAAAATAAACGGCAAGCATATAGAATCTATAAAGACATTAACGGTTAGGCTTCTATGAGACCGAAACAGTTTATGTATTAATGCTAACTCTAACCTATTTGTATTTTTGCTCGTTTAATGTGCGATATTATTTCATATCCTTATAATGTCGTAAAGCAAATTGAATGCTTTTAAATTAAATAATAAAAATTGTTTATCTGGTTTTCGTTTTTCGATTAAACTCTGGTTTTTATTTTAAAAGCAAACTTTATCTGAACAGAGTTGAAAACCCGACCATAAACAGCTTTAATAACCAATAAATGAATTTAATTATTGACTATAAAAAAACATTAATCAAAGCATGCATTAAAGCCAAATGTCAACGTTTTCATAAAAGTTTATTTTTCATTTCTAGATTGTCTGCAATTATTTTGAACGTGATTTATTGTTTTTTTTAATCTCAGTATAATAAATATTTAAAAGTAAAAATAATATTTAATTGCAACTTAATGAATATGAGACATGGTATCGAAGCCTATTTACAATCTTCAGTTGATCGCAGTATAAACATTAAAAAACGATTTTAAAAAATTGTATTTAGTTTAAAATTAAGAGATGAATATTTGAGGTCACGAAACGCTAGAACTTTTCGTTATAAGCTTGAAAAGTTTAATTTCCCGATTAATTCTCGCTGACGTTATTCAACGGAAAAAAGCATTAGTCAATCGTAGTACCAAATAATTTTTTTGTTACACACGTGTAAAGAGTGATATTTTTGGTTCGCATGACTTTCGCGCTCACATCCCGACATTTTCGATTTATACATCAACGTTTTTTTTTTGTTAATACTTAACATTTGCTTAAATGTCACCGTATTCTCGGTATAAATTTAAATTGTTGGGATGTCATAAAAGTGTCAGTAAACAAACAACAACAATGTTGAAACAATATCCTCAATAACAAGTGAAGGTTAAAAACATTTGCCCATAACTGCGGAAACACAAATACTAATTGCATTATGCGTTTAACATTTAAATTGTCATTTTACTAATATTTAGCGATTAAAATACAATGTTTTAACTAATAATTTGAATTAGTTCAAGAACTATTCAAATGGAGGTTATATTCACAACAACAAAAAAATGAATGCGCAATATTTTTACCTTTTTTTTATGGAAAAAGTTAAACATATACTGGAACAGTACTGTTTTTGATCTCCGAGATCACGTCAATAGCATTACCAAATATCTAGCATTTGGGGCTGAAGAACACGCCAGAGTAAGAAAAGTTCATCCATCCGTGTCTACAGTAAAGACCATTGTGTTGTTGAGCCCTAAATGATAGCGTTTAGAACTCGCACATATTGAGAGATACCGAGTCAAACAGAAGCTAATGTTTTTACAGACACTCGTATTTATTTTTACATACAAACTGTAGTCATATTGGAATAAGTATTATTTAACTGTTGTGTCGCATTCATTCCTCTCATTCTCTCTCTATCTCTATAAAAGTTGATATACCATATGCCAATTTTTCAGTGAACACCCAATTCTTATTTAAGCATTAAATGTACGATCGTGTGCATCATGTTAATCATGTAAACCGAGTTTTATAAAAATAGTCTTACGCCTCAATTTCCGACTAAAAAGCTATTAGCGTTTGTTTGGTTTAAGACCGAACATTATAAACAGATTTTTGTTCGCTTTTTAAAATTTTTAACCAATTATTATCGTTTAT
>JAQIXJ010000131.1:0-52275 GCA_034700185.1 Phthiracarus laevigatus | reverse complement strand
GCGAAGTCAGATCACTTGATCTATTAGAAGGAAGCGCTGGTCACGTTTTAAGCACGTGGAGCGTGCGCTTCATTACAGTTCTATAAAATTATAACTTGAAATAACTGTGATTTTTAACATTTTTACAAATTACCAATAAATTAATGAAATATTTTGTTCTATTTATGATATATTAAATTAATTATTTTATGGTAAATATTTTTGAAAGATATTAGTTTTAAACTGACGAATTTTATAATAATATTTTATTACATGCCAACACATAAAATAGTGTTTATTGTTTAAAACAAGTACGCTTTTGCCTGTAATTAACAGCTATAAACACGCAAACGATAATCCATTTTTCTAAATACTTTTTTGACTGAATACGCTTTCGGGAATTAAAAATAATGGCAGTGAGTAATAGATGGGAAAAATAAAAAATGACCAATTGTTACTTTGTTAGGAGACTGGAGTTGATGCGTGACATTTGACTATGACGTATACGTCAGACACACACACACACACTAGTCGATCACGTAACGTATATTCGTGATGGACGTGCGTGTGTGTGTGTGTATCCCCTCCTCGTAGGTGTGTGCGTGTGTGTGCACATCTATGCGTGAGTGTCTGTGTGTGGGGAATGTGTGAGTGTATTATGCTATTATGTGTTTTATGCGTGTGTGTTGTGTGAGTGTTAGTGTGTGGATAACGATGTATCCATTTTGTGCGAATAAATTCACAATTTCCATCCATTCAATACAGGATTAACCATCATTTTATCGTTATTTCGAGTTACGCATTAGATTTCAAAATTCAAACACCAGTTATAAAAGTTTGCGTGAGTTTAGAAAAAAGTTCGTGAGTTCATAAATACTACATTGGATTGTATACTAATTGAAATCATGGATACTCGAGTCAGTAAGTTAGCCAATATAGTGGACGATAAAACAATAATCGCGCAATTGATTCGCGAAAACTCGGAAAGAGTTCGGTTGATTGAGTTTAAAGACGCGCGCGCAGACATTTGGCAGTTCTTCCGATTGGTTTGTCTCGACGGCATTACATTACCGTACGCCGTGTGCATCAGATGTATGAAACCCGTGTCATATAAAGCCAGAGAAGGTACTGGTGGTCTGCATCGACATCCATGTTCGAAGCAAGCCATCGCCGCAGCACTCGCTGCTGGAATTCCATTCAATACATCCGGCAATCGATCCAAATCCCATCATTCAAGTAATCGAAATGCCACCACTTGTTCCGCTTCCACATCCAAGATGGCATCGGCTAATCCAATGGCTGTGGTGCCTCGCGGTTGGGTATCAGTCGACAAACCCGATAATAGAGCTACTGTTCGCAAGAATATGGAAACTTTTACGGATGATGTACAGCTGATGCTTAAAAAAATTAGTGAACTTCGTAGCGATGAGGTGATTATTATACAGTAATTAAACTGATTTTTAAAAATTTCAATCGTTTATAAACTTTATTTTTGTATTTTTGGACAGTTAATCGAACAGCAAAATCAAGAGATTAAGAAACGAAAGTTAGTGCACGAGATAACTATTAAGAGTTATGATATCGATAAAGCGCCGCAATTGGCTGTCGAAAAACAGGAATTGGAATTAACCGCAGACATGATAAATAACGGCACGTGGAAAGAGACGAAATTTATAAAGTATGACTTTGACGGGATGGGTATTCCACCGGAAAGAGGACATCTCCATCCGTTACTTAAGCTAAGAGAACGATTCAGGCAAATATTTCTTGAAATGGGTTTCACCGAAATGCCCACAAATAACTTTATTGAGAGCTGTTTTTGGAATTTCGATTCGCTTTTCATATCGCAACAACACCCGTGTCGTGCGATTCCACATACTTTCTACGTAAGCGAACCAGAAAAGTGTAACGAACTGCCCGAAGATTACATGGAACGGATCAAGAAAGTGCACAGTGAGGGAGCGTATGGCTCGCAGGGATATAAATACAGTTGGAAAGCGGATGAGTCGAGAAGAAACGTGTTGCGAACGCATACCACACCCGTTTGCGTACGAATGTTGCACTCTTTAGCGAAAGAGTGTGCCGGAAAACCTTTCACACCTATTAAGTTATTCAGTATCGATCGAGTATTTCGAAACGAGAAGTTAGACGCTTCACATTTGGCCGAATTTCAGCAAATCGAGGGAATTGTAGTGGAATATGGGCTCAGTTTATGCCATGTTTTTGGGTTAATTAAAGAATTTTTGGGTAAATTTGGAATCAACGAAGTCAGGTTCAAACCGGCATATAATCCATGCACTGAACCAACTGTTAAAGTTTACATTTATAACGCACAACACAAAAAATGGGTAGCGATTGGCAATTCGGGTCTGTTTCGACCCGAAATTCTTCTGCCATTGGGTTTGCCATCAGATATTAGTGTATTGACGTGGAATTTAGGTCTTGAGAGGCAAGCTATGATCAAATATGGTATCGATAATATAAAAGATTTAGTGGGACATCAAATTGAATTAAAAATGATTTACGAGAATCCGATTTGTATTTAAACCGTATTAAAATGTTAAATAAAATCATTTGGCTGTAAAAGTAATACTTTTTCTCAAAAATATAAAATTGAATCACAAATTTTAAGATTAGATTAACTTCTAGTATGAAAATATAATTCTTTATTTGGCAAACTCATGTGACCATGAGGTTCTTTAGTTTTGAATGCGTTTTTCGAACTTGTTATTAAGAAATATAAATTTTTTTAAATAAATTATTGATTTTACAAATTAAAAAATTTTCTCCTAACTTTTTATCTAACTTTGAAAAACTTGAACTATACTGGACTTGAAATGGCTATCCGTATGTGGAAACCTTTATCATAACGATGGGATTATGTCATTTTTTATCATAATAAAGCAATTTTTACGATACGATGCTTTCTTGTAACATTTGTTAAATTTAATACGATTTAAATAATAAAAAAAAGTGAACATTAGGATTGTTTTGGACTTTGCGCCAAACCATAACCATAGCGCTACAAAAATGCGTCAATACTTTAATTTAAATAGTTTACAACAAATACATTATCTATTTATGCCATCTATTTAATCCTAATTATGATTAATAGTAAATGAGATCATGTGAGTGTGAAGCAAAATAGTGATTTTACCCTTTATGTTAGCAATGAATGTGCAAAATATACTGTACAAACAAATAATTATATTGAATTAATGCAAACTGGAAATCTATTTTACCATTAAATCCCAGCATGTTTTGAATGGTTTAATTAAACGAAAAGTTCACCACAGCAACCAATAAATTCATGTGTCAATTAAGGCATTAATGATTAAATGTTTAAAAAACTTGAGTTTTGATCAATCAGTTAACTTTAATATTGTTTTCAATGACGTTCACCGTATTCGACGCTTTTCTCCTAACTTTCAAAATGCTTAATATTTTAATAGCTCTTCGAGCGGCGTCTTGTTTAGCATTTTCGACAATCTCAGCGCTTCCCCACGAAGTTGTGATCGGTAGTTCCGTATACGATATATCGGACGGAATAATATGTATTAAACATTGATATTTGAAGTTATAGCTTAACGACGGAACAGTTAAACACTTAACGGTAGCTTTGAGAGTATTGGCCAACTCAGTCAGTGCCGTAAAGTAATCGCCGTCACTATTAATATCCGATTCAAAGTTATCCTCTAAACCAAGTTTTGCAGTCATTTCGTCAATTTGGTCGCAGCTCTCCGTATCAATTTGATTAAAAAAGTTATTGATCTTCTCTTTAGCGGGAATCACTGTTCCCGAAGCATTGGTTTGTATCCAATTGTTTATTAGTGATGCGTCATAGTTCGACTTTTTATCCTGAAGTTTATCCTAAATTAATGAATATAATTTGTCTTAAAAAATGTGATTCATATCGATAAACATTATGATTATACAGGTAATGAATTGTAACTAAAACATTGGTAAAACATTTACCGTATATTACTAACGTTACAAAACACTTTCAGATAAAAATATCATTAACTATTAGCAGTAATAATGAAAACTGAAACTTTTTGTCAACAGTTTTAGTTACCATCAGATCGTCACTGTCAGCCAAATTGGCAATTTTCAGTCTCTTAATCATCAAATGAGCGGCCTTTCTCTTCGCCAAACGCTTCGACTTTCCCTCACCGATCTCATCAAACTCCATATTTTCGATGATGCACTTCAGTTTGAACACACGCTCGTGTGGTAACCCGTCTTCGCTAATCGTTTCATAGTGCGGTGGTCTCCAATGTTTTTTCATACAAATTTCCTGCAGTTTTCCCACCGGATTGCCATCGGTTTCGTCCTCTTCCTCAAACTTTTCCTCGATATCGGCCACCTCTGTGTCACTAAAAACAATAAAAAAAGGTTTAAGATATTGTCAATCAATTACATAAATGTTACATAATTTCCGGCTGATTAAGCGCTTCGAGAATAGTTTCAGCATTTTCGATCTGAAGTTCACTCTCTTTGATGAGCAAATCAATCATAGCGCGCGCCACAGCATGTCTGGCCTTCTTCTTGCTCTGACCGGTCGCTGTTTGGCTGTACTCTACAATCAGTGTTAAAACATTTATTTGAGTAAACAAAACTGTTGGTAATAATAACTGGTGACAGACCTGCCACTTGAACGCGATATACGAAAGTAGGCGCGTGTACAACGCCTTCCACTGACAATAACTGGTACTCAGCCGTCAATCCGTTGTGCGCACAGATCTCTTGCAGTCTTGATATTGGCGTTTTCTGTCCACATATTCGTCAAATTTAATTTGTTTCGTAAATCGCAATCATTGTTTTAAATGACATAATCAAAACTTACGTCCATATTTCGATTCAATCCGTACGTTTTGCGCAATTGTTTTCGTTTTGTTTTTATTTTACTTATTGATTCACCAAAACCATGATTGAAACGTTTTTAATTAATCGTACATAAAGTCTGTTTTTTTTTAAAATTAATCATAGATAAAATTAACGAATGAATAGAGTTGAAAACGGAAGCACATGTGTGTCCACCCAAACGATTACCACACATACAGTACGCCGTATTAGTTCATCAACACTCGAATGCTATTTATAAACAACGATTAGTGTGTTTGTCGGTTGCGACGCATTCATATCCAATAGAGATATCAAAATACGCGCATTCTTTGAATGTTTGCGAAATGTTTTAATTTTGCTTTGCTTCGAGAGTTTTGCGCATAGATTTGAATGATATTAAGATATACAGTATGGTATTTGAGTAAAGTTGGGTTTTAAAAACATAATAGATTTTATTGAGTTTAATTTCATATTTATTTACAAAATTTCAAACTATTAATAATATATTTTTTTATAATGTATAACACTATAAATTTGTTTCAATTATTTTTTTGATAAAAATCGTAATTTTTTAAAAAAATTAATATAAAATAAAAAAAAATCAATTTAACTTAAAAAATATTTACCTGTTTATAAACACAATAAAAATAAAAATAATAATAATAATATAAAAAAGTCAACAAATAATGATAATAATGATGAATCACAAATGATAACGACTGGCACTTATTAACTGATGAAAAAACTTTTTTTTGACTAAATATAACTGTTAGTATTGCGAGTTTTCAATAATAACAAAACTTTAAGCTACTTTTTATTAGGATTGTCTGGCAGTAATACCACAAAAATAGGAGGATTAAGAGGATCGTGCGGTGTCGACGATAGTTCTTCGATGCTCGACACTATTTTCACTTTTGGTACACTTTCTAACGCTCTCTCACTCTCAATGTCAAAAGAGTCATCCAAAGACTTCGATGTCCTCGAACTGAGTTTATTAGTTTGACGGCTAACATCACTACCAGTTATTTTCTTTTTCACTGTATCACTGATTTTATTGGCCGAATCGCTCTTATTTGTGATAGCGTCGATTATCTCGAACAGCAAACACTTCCTTTCTTCATCAGTTAAATCTTCGATATTAAAGTTAGCGTTAATCGTTGTTATTGGATCATCAGAATCATCATCATTATTATTATCATTGTTACGCGCTTTGTCAAAATCTTCTATAAAACCAGTTGGAATAATTGGTTCCAGAAGAGTAGTAGTTTCGTCATTTGATGGCACGATTGCAATTTTTGGCTTAACGTCATCGTCATCGATATCTTCGCTATCGCCACCATTATCTTCATCGCTTACGTCTTTTTCTTTGTTTTTGTTTTGTTGACCAATTTTCGTTTTTCTAAATGACGGTGAATTGGAAGAGAAACCGGATAAGACGTTTACAAGAGGAGCTTTTAATCTCAATAAAGTTGTGTTTGTGACTACAGCTGATATTATTCTTGGATATGTTTTTCGTTTTGTTATGCTTGTGACTGATGATGGATTGTCTGTTTTCGTTGATTGTGATCCTGTGTTTTGGTTTGGTGTTGTTGTGTTGTTCTTTTTATTAGTACCTGAACTTTTCTTTCGCTTTTGTCCAACGTTTGGCGAAGACTGATCCTCTGCTACACCGCTATCCGGCAATTGTGACTCAATATCTGGTTTTACCGTAACAGGATTCACCACAAGAGCTTCTTCTAGAACTTTGAGCATCGCTGATAACAGCTCTGGAGTAACTGTGACCACATTTTTATTATCAATAAATGGATTTTGAGTACTACTGTCGTCATTTGCATTCTCAACTGCTTCTGCAGATGTTTCGTCGTCCGAAATATTTCCGTTATCAGTGTTATTGTCGTCAGTTTCTTCATTATCGTTATTTTCTTTTACTTCTTCGTCATAATCAGTGTCACTATTAACTTCATCGTCGCTATTTTTTCTTCTATTATTTCTACTGCTTGAAGTACAGCTACTTGTTCTGCGACCACATTTGATAGGTCTTGGAGTTTGTTGATTATCATCGGTTTCTATTCCGCTGTCATCATTATTATTAACCATTTGAACTTTAGTTTTGCTACCATTAGATATTTTTGTACCATTTTTCTTAGTCTTTCGAGTTCCATTGGATTTTCCATTTCCATTTCTATTCTTCCTTTTATTACCATTATTATTCTTAGTTCCGTTAGATATTGTTTTTCTACCATTATTTCTATTTTTTCTTCCATTACCATTTGTTTGAATCGTAGATTGGGTTTGATTTTCTTCTTCGTCTTCGCTATTTTCTTGATCTTCTTGATTATTTTCATCTGCATTAGTGTTATCATTGTCTTGGTCTTGACCCTCGTTTTCTGTTTCTTGATCATCATTGATCTCCTGATCACCATTACCATTACTAGTTCCTTCTTGATCATCATCTCCATTACTAGTTCCCTCCTGAGCACCATCACCATTGCCACCTTCCTCTTGGTCGCCGTCAACACTACCATTTTCCTCTTGATCTGTTTCCTCCTCTTCTTCTTGAGGAGCCTCAGTTGTAGTCGTAGTAGTAGTAGTTGTTGTAGTGGTGGTGCTGGTAGTTGTCGGTGTAGTAGTTTCTTCTCCATTACCATTTTCTTCCTCCTCCTCCTGATCATCTTCCTGGTCGTCTCCATTTTCCCCAGCGCTCGCTTCAGTTGTTGTTGTTGAAGTTGTTTGTTCATTTGTTCCCCCATTTTCCTCGTCTCCATTTTCTTGGCCATTCTCACCATTGTCTCCATTACCATTTTCTTCGTCGTCACCATTCTCGTCATCGCCATTCTCTTCATCGTCCGTAAATGCTTCGGTTGTGGTGGTTCTTCTAGTTGTAGTGGTAGGTCTAGCTGTTGTGGTAGCTTTGGTTGACGATGGTTTGTATGGTCCATACCCATACCCGTATCCATAGCTATCGTCATATTCGGGAGCTTTAGTTGTAGTCTCCATAATCACCATAAACTTAGTTTTGAGGAACGGATCTTTATGTACTTTGTCCACTGGTTCAGACCTATTGTGCATTTTAAATGTAACTCTCGGCCGAATATCGAGCAATATCTGAGGCTTCTCTTCTTTAGTACTTCCACCCGGATATTTCTCCATCCATGAACCAAAAGTTTTACTATGTTCGTAATCGAGATGGTCTTCGTGATAACCACTAGGGCTGTACTTGTTCTTAGTAACGTTGTAATCGTAATTATTATAATTGTAATTATTATAGTTATTATAGTTGTAGCTATCGTACGGTTGTTTGTACGGAGTTTTTCCGTAATTCTCTTGACTCGGATAATGATTTTGGTTTTGTGCGTAATAATTGGAATTGCTATGATACGTGCCATTCTTATAATATCGATAACCAGCACCGGTTCCATAGCTCGATGGGTCGTAGCCTGTTGTGACGGTATTACCTGTTTTATAATAATCGGTCGTTACCTGACTATTATACTGTGATTGCGGATTTTGAGGATAATTTGGTTGCGGATAATTATAAGATTTGTCATAATTATACGCAGATGGCTGATCATTTTGATAAGACTTTTGCGGTTTGCTATAATCTGGTGGAGACTGATAACTGTATGAATCTCTGCTGGCTTTCGGGACGTAATCACTCGTCGATTTGCGCCGATTTTGACCGTATAGCGAACTCGCGTAAATGTTGTATTGATTTGTAGCAGCAGATCGATAATTATCGCGATTTGCTGGTAATTGGTATGCTCTACTATAAACAACGTTTTGTTGTGGATACAACTTCTTATCTCTTTGTTGCGATCCTTTATTATGATTATAGCTTAAATGCGAGTTTTGTGGTAATTTGTAACTTGATTGCACATTGAAACTTTGAAAAGTTTTGTGATTATTAGTTCCAGTACTCGGCCGATAATATGATTTATTATAAATGGGCTGATTTCGAAAATTGCGAGGCGGTCTTACGTAAACGCTGTGTCGATTTGTTGCCGATGAACGATAATTACCTGGATATTGCTTCGGAGGATAACCAGATTGTTGCGGATATGGTGGATATGGCTTATAATCTTGCGGTTTTTGATAGCCTTGATGGTAATTATAACCAGTATTTTGCTGATATGATCCAGAATTGGAATACTGATTTGATTGATAATGTGGTTGAGCGCTATGAGATCCATAATTAGATCCGTGTGGATAAGATCCGTAATTAGACCCATAATTTGGCTGAGGATGATATGGCTGGTTATTATATGGTGGATAATTATACGGTGGCGGACCATATGGAGGCGGATAAGGGTATGGTTGGCCAGGATATGGATATGGATACGGATAATATGGCGGATATTTTCCATCAGTTTTGTTGCCAGTCATACTGCCATCCATATCCGTAGCGTTAGTTCTGATTGGTCTGGTATTGTTAAAAGGTTCTGGCGGTGCAAAGATATCATCTAAAATCGGTTCTTCATCCATTGGCGGTTTTTCCAAAGGGTCATTCGTTCCTGTGATAATTTTCACTTTTGGACTCGCGTTGAGCTTCATTTTAAGCGTCGGTACTCTTAAATTGGCCTCAATTATTGTTTTGCCAGCCGAAGGCATAGCAATACTAAACTGTGGTTTTTCTTCATATTTATAGTAGTCTTTGCCGTAACCATAATTATTGTAACCTTTTTGCGGCTTATAATAATTTTTTTGTTGCTCATAATTAGATGTCCCGCTTCCGTATTGATCGTTTCCACCGCCGCCTAAACTAATCTGCATTCCAGAACCGCCACCAGAACCACTACCGAGCGAAAACGATACACCACTTCCACCTCCAGAGCCACCATAACCACCACTCGAATAGCCATTCTTTCCACCACCGCTGGAATAGCCTCCACTTCCACCACTGGCACCACTATAACCACCATTCGAATAGCTATCCTTTCCACCACCGCCTAAACTAATCTGCATTCCAGAACCACCACCAGATCCACCACCACCGAGAGAAAACATCATTCCACTTCCTCCACCTCCGCCACCACTTCCACTATACCCGCCACCCGTGTTATCTTGTCCAGCACTGCCTAAACTAATCTGCATTCCCGGACCGCCACCAGAACCTCCAACTGTGAATGACATGCCGTTTCCACCTGTTTGACCATACACTGCATTATTGCCGATCAATGAAAAGCAAATAAGTCTCAGCAATAATTTGATGTTAATGATGCGCTTGACAACGACTTTTGTTCTTTTATGTTCCTAAAATTTGTAAATACATCTTTGTAAAAAAGTTTGTTTATAAAAGATAATGTAAACTTTAATACAAAACTATATAACAATTGCATGCATAGTTATTGTATCTCAAAACTCAAGGAAATTTTTTTGTATAAAAGACGTGAAAATAACACAGAAGAAAGTTTTGGAAAAGTTAATAATATATCCAGCTTTTTTATTTTGTATAACATTCTATTGCAACAAAAAAACTAAAAGTTTGAGACACAATATAGCAATAAATTAGCGTGATTTGTTCAACTTTTTATATAATCCGGCATTAGTCGTAAAAAGTTAATGAATTTTTATTTTTTCTAAAGTCATTATTAGCCTTCAAGCTATATAACAAAATGAACTTTTTTAACTCAGCTCATCCGACTTAAACTTGAAATAGTAATTCCAATATTTTTATTTAGCGCCTCTACAAACAAGAATACGCCTCAAGCGAAGACCTGATCCGATTTCGTCATCAAACACACACACACATATTGACGAATGAATAGTGAAAATTCACTAATCATATAATATTATTACTACTGGTTCAATGATCACTCTAAAAACGAGCCACACTTTAGCGCGAAATAAAACTAATAATAAAATCTTAAAATGAAAAGCAAATATCGCAGAAGCATAAAACACTTAAACGAAATGTTACTCTAGAAATCCAAAGCCTACACTAGAACTGCAGTTTTCGTGCAATGTTTTATCAAATTTTTAAAATAAATATATTAACATATATATATATATATAGCGCTAAATTTAGCATAAAAAACAACCACTAAATTCATTGTTAGTGCGGGTGACACTATTTTTTTCTCTTCTCTCTCTAAATGTATTTGTGCACAAATCAAGCGTTACATTAGTAGTTTATAATAGCGATAGAAGTTTTACTCATACGATAACAACACAAATAACAACAGACCGGATAATTAGATGCATAGTCGCGATTTTGAAGATTTTTTTTACAAACTAAATAAATATTTGAAAGAATACGTACCATTTTAGATATATATTAATTGGTATTTGTCCACCAATAAACAATAAAAAAATTATCACGAATTGATTACAAAGTTTATTTTATTCCAAATAGGAAATAATTCGTTAAAAATAACTTTTCTCCCAAACATAATGTGTGCCCATTCGAACAAGTGTTACAGCGGCTCCAAGTATTTAGCATAGAAACAGATTTTCAGAAAAAACTTGAAATAAGCACTGACTACTAAACTTGATTTCGATTACATAACTGACTGCAAAGAGGACTTTTCGCGTCTGAAAACTCTGCCGCTCACCAAAACCAATGAGTGGTGGCACAGATCAGAAGCGCTCCAAGTGTTAAATATTACTAGTTTCCCAAAACAAAGTTACTAAATACTAAGCTAGTGTTCTATTTATTTTGTTTGTTTTAAAACAGGCGATATATTGTCATATTTATGAAATCGAGTTTAACGATTCGATATTGTTTCTGCAATTTATTTATCTGGTCCCACACTGTGCACACCTCGGCCACTAAAAATTAATAATTTTGCAATAATAGTTTAATTAAGAGTAAAAAAACTTGTGTTCTAAATGGTCTTAAGGTTAATATTCGGAATAAATTTGCTGAATCAATTTATTCACAAAATCTAAACTTTATTAATAGATCACCGTTAGTTTGAAAGGTTAATTAAATTTAGCGATCGAAACGAATAAAAAACGTTTAAAAATCAAATCTCTTTCTTTTTGTTTCAATTTATTTTTTCCACGTTAAACAAATATATTTAGTCATATCCTATTTATTTATAATGACATTTTAGATTTATTGATGATTTATTTTTTCCGCAAAATATTAATTAAAAATAAATATTAAGTTGCAGTTTATTATCTTTTTTGAATCGATCTGATAAGTTTTGGTTATCGGGAAAATATAGTAAATAATTAAGTCCTGTTAAACATATAATTAGTTTGATTCGAACGGAAAAATAAAACATAACGAAAATAAAGAAATAATATTATTAGTACATACCATTAGTTATTTTTTAATTGCATTCGAATGATATCGCAAATTACTTTTCATAAGGTTTTCCCAACTTATATCTTCGCTTGTAATCAAAAACAAAACAAAAAACTTTAATACGAAATTAAAAACGTTTTTTCAAAAAGGTCTCATTTTAACCACCTAAAAAAATTTGGAGCTTAATTTTTGTTCCGTTAAGCACTCTGTTTGACGATTAAAACGGAGTTAGTGTGTATGCGGTATTATTAGCACAGAAATCGGCACTAACTCGAAAACTACTAATCTCTTACAGTTAAGATTTTTCGCAGCTTCATTCCGCTGTTCTATTTATTTCACTGAGAAATGGTTAAGACGATACTTTTGTCACATTTATGAAAACGAGTTTAAAAAACACATTCTTATAAACGCAGCGCTAACCTGTAGTCAACTTTGCTGATCACTTTAATAGGTTATCTATTATATAACTTACGAGATATGCGCGTATATATATATATATATAAATATATTTGTAGAAAATTTTATTAATGTCTTTGACATTCACGCACACTCGCTATAAACTTGATTAACAAGAAGTGAATGCGCATCAGATGCGATCCAACCAAAAAAAACTATTAACTTTTTTGATTTCTAAGATACCCTTTTTTCTTTCTTAGCTTTGATGAGCATTTTTATTAATAACGTTATTAACTTATACAATGCGTTCGAAGTAATTCTTTTTCTTATTGTTAACGGCATAAATGGCTTAACAATTTTGTAATTTTAGTTACAACTGTTTAACAAACGCGTTTGAGAATGTTTTCTATTTATGCGATAACGTATACGTTTGAATTCGTTTGAATATATTGTTTTTATTTTTTGTTATAATTGACCGCTCTTTTCAATATTTAGTACAAATCAATAGAATTTAAAATATAGATCTATTTGCATGAGTTTAGCATAATATAAAAAACATTAATATTTAATACTTTAATATTTATGGCACAATAGGGTTATTGTTGCATCATTCACATTAAACATGCCTTAAAGGCTTGTTTTGATTTATCAAAGATGTAACAGTATATAAAAAAGTATTTGAGTTTTAACACCAAAGAATTATCAATAATAGGGTACACAATGGGATTTAAAAACTGGTCAGACCGTAACAGTAGGAGAGATGCGAAACACATGTTTTCTAACAAATTTGACTACTTTTCCTAATTTGCGCCTATTTTCGATAAACACAGCGCATTTATTCGTAATTGAAATGTTAAAGACCTGAATAGCGTGATAAAATCTATTATTATTTCAGTGTGTCGTCGCGTGTATGCGAAAAATTGGTGTGATATACTGTTTGCTCGCACAAACGTGTTCATGCGTTACACTTGTTTATAAAAATCTTAAATCAATCTTTCCAGCTATATTTACTTGTAATATGAAAATATTCAATTAAAACGCAATTCAATAAAAAAATAAAGCATTTAAAGTTTCAGTTAAAAACATTGACAAAAATCACAAGATTTTTTCAACATAAAATTAATGTATTATTAATTGATAAACCGTTGTCTCAAAAAAAATCATTTAATCACATCAACAGACACCTGCAATATTTTATTATGCATAAAAATTGACTGCATTTTACGCTATGATCTATTTATACAACTGCGCGATATTACAGTGTAAGTGGTGATGCACTGCCGTATAACCATTTACTGAACTTTGAGTGCTTAACAACACGCGAAATATGAGCGAAACAAGCGTTTAGAAACGAAAATAAAAAAAAGCAATAAATTATTCTAAAACGCATTTAATGGAAAGAATAAGCGCTTTAATTGATAGCCGTCTTGTTTGCTGCAATTTGACACTTGCACTGTTTAAATGGTATAAGTATAGGTTTTTAACCGAACAACAAGTTTTTGAATCAATTAATTTTTTTTTAATTTAAAAACTCATATAAAAATTACATTAAAAATACTGTATACATGTATATATTATGATTTGGTTAAGTAAATTACAAATGGGTTATTTAATTTGTTTTGTTTTGTTTTGTTGTTAATGGTAATCAATTTAATCTAATAAATGCTAAGTTATAATTATCAAACGAAAATATGAAAAACGTTAAAAAGTTTTTTTGGATAAAATTTGTAGTTACGGTAATTTGTAAATTATAAAATAATACTGTAATCGTATAATTTTAAAATACATTATCAATACAAACGTCAAAATAATTAATTTAAAAAAGCGAAAAATAATACGCCATATAAGAATTTTAGACATTAAAAATAAAATGATTATTATAAGTGCACTTTTATTCCGTAAAATTAAGATAAATATAGATATAATCAAATTTATACGAGTTTTTGATCCTTTTTCCGACTGGAATGCGCCGAAATTACTTGGGGAACACATTCCTACGCTTACCATCAGACGATCGGCTATTCTTCAATAGCTTAATAACCGATGGCATGCATTGTCCGGTTTGATTGCGAGGACAGTATCGAATAGTGTGCGCGTAATCTCCGCCACCGTTATTACAAACCGGACAGTTATACTTTCGCAATATCGGGCATAACGTCTTCCCTTCCGGATCCTTCAAGATATGAGTGGTGTACATCTCTTTCGTCTCGTTATTGTTCTTGCAAAACGAGCAAAACATTTGGGTACGAATTCGACGCGGTTTTCCTTTCATTTTGGCGTAAAGCTCTGTCTGCATGCGTGTTGGCTTCGGTTCGTGTGTAGCCATCGGCTCAACGGTATAACCTGTGGCGCCAACCGATCCATTACCACTTACTTGCGACAAATTGAAGCCATTATTGCCAAATAACTGGTAAGTGTCGTTACGATTATTGGAGGTAATGTATCGCTCGTATGGATTGGCTTTAATTAATGGAACTTCGATACCGTTTCGATTGAAGTCGTGCTTCGAATTTTCGCGTTCATCCATCAAATCGCTTTCTCTTAGTTTATTGCCGTTACAGACGCCAATACTGGCGCTTAATATTGGTGAACGTTGGAGACGATGTGGTGAGCCTATTGGACTCATCACTGCTGACACAGACGGAGACAACGACTCCGCGTCTGCAATGCAATTAAAAATGCGTTATTAATTTTTGCATTTTTTACTTTAGGCCACATATTTGTCATACAAATTATTGTTATTGTTATGAAAGTATTTATGATTATTGTAATTATGTTGAAATACCTGAATGGTATGAGTCGAGAGAAGAGCGTCTATGGATGTAATGGCCATCATTCGAATCTTTAACGTTCAGTTTTTGGTACATTGTTATCAAATCTTCTAATCCATTACTCTTTGGAATTTGATTGCCATAAAATCTGTTGACTGAGTACATCGCTATACGATTATTAGACGATTAATAATATGCGATTTAATTGAAAGCAATGCAAACAAAAAAAACAAATTTCAGAACAGAAAGTGTTTGCTAAAAGTTTACGAATAAGTTATGACAGTTAAACGAAAGTGCGAGCAAAGAGAGTGCTGTTATGTTATGTGGCGGTGCGTCTAAATAATCAAAACTATAGCTATTATTGTGAAGCGCAAAGTGAGTCATCTTATGAAGTATCTATGCATACACTATATGTCTATTTAAAAGCCAATCAGTTTCTATTGCGAATGTGATACTATTTTCACGCCCTTTACGTTTTTTTAGTCACACCGTTACTTTCCATTCTTATACAGTGTGTTACCGTTAATGTTACGCTTAATTTTTTTTCGTGTGTGTTGTCGTCAATAAATAAATAAATAGAGATTCAATTTATTGCTTTTATTGTATTTATATTTTTTAAATTAACCAATAAGCCGACACTCGCATTGTCTTAATCGGTGCGCTTTGATATAAATGAACGCAACAATGTTCAATAGACATCAATTACACCGATTCTGACCGATGTCAACATCTGTATCGACAAATCCATACATATTTTATACTTTTAAAGGCTATATTATTTGCCTATGTTTTTAATTTACAAGAAGTTCAATGAGAGTTGACCTCGAGTTTTGATAAACAATTAAATAAAAATCACACAAAAATTATATAATATTTATATAATATTATTTATATGTATTTTCTAAAAGGTTGACAGCGAACCGAACGAATAAATAAATATGGTTTTAACATCGAACGCATCCACGCATTTAATTCGGTCGGTAATTGTTATTATAATTTTTAATGGCAAGGGTTTGACTACAAATCTATATTTTTGTTCGATAAAAATACTAAAATAAACCCTAATTGCTTGAATATAATATATTGAAAAAATTTAACATAGAAAATAAAATCATAATTAAATTACTAGTTATAGCGATCTTTCTCGTCAGATATGAATGGCGCGAAACGTTCCCATAATTAATTATACGTTAACAATAATATGAATATTCGGTATGCGTTATAATAAATAGCGGTTTTAACAATTTAAATGTATATAATAAAATATGGGAAACACAAAAATGACTAAAAATATTTTTGGACTAATGAGCAATAAATGCGTTAATTATTAATAATAGACTAGGCTTAAGGTAACCAATGCGGTTGGGAATTATTGGGTTTGTTAGCGTCGCACTCGTTATCAGGCGATTCCTCGTTAGTATAGTTAACATATCTAACGGCCGACTCTTGCAGTAGCGTTTGATTCTCGTTACGTCCCGGAGGCTTCTGAAGCATTAGCATAAATGGGGCAAATAAAAAGCATACCAACGATGTAACGTTAACTAAACCACGAAAGCCAAACCATGTCACTAATGTACCGCTTAATGCTGGACCTTAAAAATAGATATTCCATTGTAATTTAATACCGTTTTATAACTACAGTCTCAATTTCATTTCAAATGAGTCTTTTAATTATTTGGTAATAGTGGCAACAGGTTATATAATTTATGGTGTAAGAGTATTCAATTACCGACAGCGAATCCCAGGCAGAACGCGACATCTCCTATAGCGTACACACTGCCGTATATTGAATTATGTCGGATATCAACCAAATAGCCTAACATTGGCATCATTGACGAGTCTACCATTCCTGACCAACCAAATGCATAGATTTAAATGTTAAATTGTTATTTTGTGTTTTGTTTTGAATTCTCATATCATTAAGTTTATTGTATGCATATTTTAAGAAAACTAAAGCTAAGCTATCATTGTATACTCTATTCTTCCTCTAAATATCATAAATAAATATAATGCGAATGTAGGATAAAATTTTAATAATAGTTATTTAATATTATATTCAAAGAAAACTATTTTATGGGTAATTGCGTATCAATAAATGAATTGATGTTAAAGTTTATAGTTAAATAATAAGTTCCAACTCTGATAGCATCAAAACAATCAATTTAAGGCATGCTTAGCGTATTGTGCACATAAATGAATATATAAGCTTATATCTACTATGCTTAGTTACCTCTACATTGCATAGATTTTTATCATTCGCCGGCTATTACGTTAAATCTATTTTAGGGTATTTCAAGATTCAGTTTATTAATTAAGGTGACAGAGACTGCATGTTTCTGTCCATTAGCGCAAATTATTATTGCGCCTATTCTTATTTTTAAATTTAATATTAAAATTGTAATGATAAAAATATTTTTGTTAACACTATATTTTACTTTGAGAATTGAAACGGTAAAATTTTATAAATTTGTTTTTTGCCCAAAATTATAGTAACCCATAATCACGGCCAGATTGAAAAATTAAGATAAAAAAACATTTTTGCATTTATTTAGAATTTTATAAATGCTGCTCAACTTGATATTACATAAATAATGGTATAAATTATATTTTTTGAATATCTCAGGGGCAATAAAATTAAGCACTGTATATTAAATATATGTTCAATATAGAAATGCTGTATATACTGTATTGAAAAAATAAGAGCACACCGAAGTGTAAATTTACCTCGAAATCATTATTATTATTATTATTTAACACTGATTTTATCATACAAAATATCGTTAGAATTCTTATTTCTATCTCATTCCAACCATTAAAGTACAAAAGCGAAAACATTAAATTTACTTCTTTTGTATATAGTAGTTTATTTTTTCTATAAAAACTAATTTAATATAGTCCAATTGAAAGTCTGTAATTTTTTTAAATTTAAAAAGTCATTTTATTTGCTTTTAATATATCCTTATGATGTTTTAAGTATTGCTCTTCAAAGATAAAAAGTTAAAACTCGTATTTATATTGCTATTTATAAATCTTAAATTAAGTCTTAAAAACAGGATTTTTTAAGCTGAAAATAACCCTTAAATGAGACTTAACTTACGAAATACTAAAAACCGTTAGCACGCTGTATAAAACTAACTGTGCAACAGATTAATCAGAAATTATAATTCACAATTTCAAAAAACTCAAATTCAGCCTAATTTTAGCTATAGCTCGCCAAAGGCATCACTTTTATTATAGCTCATCGATTGGAATTATTAAATCGCTCTCTGGTTTATTGAATGTGATTATCCCATAACCTAAGTTTCACTCATTGCGATAAGATTGTTGGTAATTAATTAAAATAATTTATTTTAAGTTAGTTAATCTTTTTTTCGATTTTTTTGTTTTATAAATGTCACTTTTTGATGCATATGAATATGTAAGTAAGCCTATGTTACCATTAAAAGATTTATAACAACTCGTTATTTTTTGTTTATATTGCTAAGCCATAAAACTTCATCATCGAAATCAACTAATTTATTAAAAATTTGTTTAACTCTATATTTTATAAGCGTTACCCTTAAGCAAGATTCGCATCATAATTGTCAAAATATTTTACAATACCTATGGCAAAGCCAATCATTCCGTTCGGAATGATTAATTGATTTAGATTTGATGCCAGAGGAATCTGAAAAAAATCAAACGATAAGAAAAAAGAAAACTGACACACAAATGTCAATTTAGATCATTGCCATTGAAATGTTTACTTACGCATAATAACGCGATACCGATTGTTATTAACCCTAACATAGAAGCCAACCATCTATTAAATAAAAAAAATTGCGTGATAGTATGCTTAAATTAGCGAAAACACTGGGAGATTATTCCAAAATTACCTTCCCATTCTATGACCTAATGGACCGAAAACATTAGTTCCAATTAAATAAGAAATGGACGCGGGAAGAAATGCTGCCCCCTGTTCCCAGTTTGACGATTTCATTGTATCCATCATCCACAGCGGCAATGCTGGTTCGAGAATAGCGATGCCCAGGTTAGCGAATGTTATGGCACCTGCCGTTACGAGAATGTATGGGTCTTTTACTAGAGTTAATAATGTAGCTCCTTCTTGTACTTCTGTCGATATGCGTGGTTGCAATACCAGCAATTGTAGGCCTTTGAATGTTACAATTATTGAGTCTAGTTTTTGTTTTTATACATTTTTATTCACATACTGTGATGTGATTTGCAGAAAAATAAAATAAATATTGTGCGCGCATTATCATAATGACTCATGCGATCCTATTTTTAAACTCACATCCGTCAAGAAGAGCCAGTATTGCTAATATAACAAAAGGTGAACTCTTTCCTACAAATTCGTACATAACTCCACCAAATGGAGGGCCAATTAGTACGCCTAATGCTAGACCACCCAAAGCAATGGCCATACTGTTGCCTAATTGATAAGATATTTGTAAAAATTTCATATACGAGTAACTTATTTTCGAAGTAATAAATTATTACTATGAAAACAAAATTTACTATCAAATTACACCGCAAATTAGGTGAAAATTAGTTTTTTTATTAATTACTGTGAAATAACATATTTTAAAATAAATTCAAAAGTAATAAAAAAATATAAAAATCAAAATGCTATAAATATAAAAAATAGGTTTACAAATGCCAAAATGTATTCTACAAATCAATCAAAAATTAAAGTTGAGATTTCTTTAAATTTCAAAAAAACTATTTTTCGACACACAAATAGATAGTAAATAATTTTATTTTCTTGCAGAGTGTAAACAACATGCAATGTGCTGCCGAAAAATAATAACACTAATAATATATAATTTATAAAACTATTTGACATCTAAAAATAACCTATAGTCAAATTAGTTTTCGAAGAAGTATACAAAAAAAAAGAGAAAACTAATTACATATTAGAAAAGGTCACGTTTAGTAAAAAAAAGTGTGATGCTCTGCAACACGTAAACCATATCTGGAGTATTATAATAATAAAATATTTTTTACGTCAATTTTAACTGCTTTTTAAGTAATTTACTAAATTCATACACGATAATCGTTTTTGATATTTGCGTTTTTAAAATTAGTTTCGAACGAAAATGTGATGTATTACCGCATTTATTTTGTCGCGTTTCAAAAGTAAAATTATTAAGTTTAATGATCAAGAAAACTAATAATGGTGTTTACGTGAAAGCAATCGCAAAAGAGCGACATAAAAAATTATTGTTTTTCAACTAAAAAAAGCCATTTAAAAATATCAAAAACCTCGTTCACGATCGTCAGGATATCTCTCAGCGAGCATTCCCATTCCAGCGACACTTGTGAACGAAGAGCCAATACCTTGCATTGAGCGAGCGATAAATAATGTTGGATACGATGATCCGATAGCGAATACTTTATTAGTTAGGATTAAAAATTGTATTTTCGTTATTAATAAAACACTTGTGTAGGGAAGATCTGTTTGTTTTAAATTTTTTGAGGTGCGAATTATTTACTTACTCATTGTAGAAAAGAATAAAAGGATTAAACCAAAAAATAGTGGCCAACTGTAACCTATTCTGTAGTGGAAAATTTGTGTTTTAAGAAGACTATTTATTAATACTTATTATTTTTTGAGTTCAATAGAAAAATAAACAAAAAAAATCTTTGATGACAATAATAACAATTGATTTTTAAACAGCTATTTTCCAAAACAAACAGAGAAAAATAATATAAATAAAACTATTTAATTTTGTTTCTGACTCATATTTATTAAAGCATTGAACATAAACAATATTAAATAACATGTAATAAAGTTGTTAAAAGACAAAATATGTAATAGAAATTTTAGTTTTTGTTTCGTTAACTGACTTGTTTGTTAGCGGACCAATAAATGGATTAGTAATCGCTTGTACAATGGGTTTGGAGGCAAACATGATGCCTACTTCTGCATTTTCATCTATTAATTCTTGATGTCTGAGCGAGTCTTCGGGTAATGGCGTTGTAGTGGTTGGCAACTCTGTGGTTGTCACTGGCTCTGGTGTTGTTGATAAATCTTCCTTTTATGTTAATTGAAAAGAGAAAAATGGGCAGAAAGAAAAAGAGATATAATACACTGGAAAAGCACTTTAACTTTGCCTGAAATCAAGTTTTATGTGTTTCGCTGCTCTAAATAAGGTTAAAAAACTAAAAGAAAAATTATTGACATTAGATTACCTCTTCTTTGCTGCACTTTTCAATTTTAGCGGATGCCTGTCTATTCTTCGCAGTTGCAATATAGGGCAACAAGTTAGGGGACTCTCGAAGCTGAGCGTCGAGCGCAGCATTGTGTAACTGTATCGGCGTTTGCGTTGATGTTCGCAATGTTTCGTTTAATACTACCATATCTTTTTGGTGGTGTAGTTCGTATAAAAATGCTGGGATTATCGGTACTGATTTCATAGAAAATAAAATTATTATGATTTTAGAGCGAATTTTTTTAAAATTATACGTTCACTGTTTTTTTTTCAAACACGATGAGATTTTTTAAATTGTATTGATTTGATTTTATAGCTGTGGGTAGCATTTATGTTTATTTATGTAACAAACCCTGTTTTGTAAACAATATTGATATTTATTTTTTATTAAATCAAATTTTTATTATGGATATCACCACTACTTTTCTCTATTGAATTGTGAACTTGAAAACGTTGATAAAGTAACAAACCAAAATAAAAAGTTACGTTGCGTTTATAAAAAAATCTGTTATTATTTAATCTGATGATCATGTTAACCACGATTCCAATAAATTTAAATATTTGCAACAAAAATTTTAGATAATCTTAACAAAATTAGTTTTGGTTATTGTAAACTATTGAAAAATAATGTAAGAAAAACCTAATTTCGAGTGAAATTTTTTAAGAGCTTTTCAGTAAACTTACGAGAGTTTAAATGCGTCCACACTTTATCCACTTAAATATTACTTTATATAAAAAAACCAGTCGCTAAAGAATTTTTATTTTTAGTGAAACCTACTTTTCGGGAAATTAGTGAAGAAAAATGAATGTCAAGATAAAATATTAAGCATTTGAGTGATGTTTAATTTAATTCAATTACTACCAATTTTCAATTAGCTAACTTTTTTGCCACGTTTTTACCACTGTTTTGTATGTCCATTCTGGGACATCAAAGATATGTCATTATCTTAGACTTCTTGATGATTGCTTTTTCATTTGGACAAAAAAGTCTTGAACTTTGATTTTATGTGCCTTTATTTGACTTAATGGTGCCTGGCTTTTTCACGCCGATATAGATAATGCGATAATTTATTTATATTTAACATGTTTGTTGAGTTTATATGAGTTTAAATTTCTTGGGCAGCTAATGAATGAATAAATTGCAATTGCACTTAATTTATTGCTTAAACTCTGTTTTATTTAATCTTAAGTTCTTTCGAAAAAGTTACCCCAACTAATATAAACAAAATATTTGCAAAAAGTTTTGTGTTTCACAAAACTGAAGTGGTCAGACTTGAGAACGACATAAAGTTGTTATGTAGAAACTAGTCGCAAAAAAACAAATTTAAATTTACAAAAAATATCTGTCAGTAAGTATGATTGTGTAAAATTATATGATTTTTATTTTCTTTAAAAAATTAGTTATTTATGATAATTAACTCGAAATGTAGATAATAAACTGAATTTAGAAATGTTTATTATATACAAACTCAATAATAAACTAAAGGGTTATTTTTTGTTAAAAATAAAAATATTATTTTTCCCAATTTATGAACCCCAGCATAATTTTTCAAGTTTTTATCACCGCTGTTTGAGATAGTAATGCGATACATTTTATGAAAAGTTTTACAAAGCATACCGCAGTTCCCCAAAGGTTTTAAATTATCATACAAAAGGCGAGTTTTAATAAAAACAAGAACGACTTAGAGAGCTCATTTTCTTATAGTTAAACTAATCTAAAAAGTTAATATAAAAACTGAAAATTTACGAAAATAAAATACTTGCTGAATTCAGCAGTCTAATTAGTGCGGTCACACAGACGGACGGACTGACAGTGTCAAAAGCATAAGTTCGCCTTCTCTCTGAGAAAGTGGGCTAAAAATTTTAGCTCACTTAAAAAGTCAACTAATGGATTTGGTATGTCTGTTTTTTTGCCACGTTTAAATTAATAAATATTCAAAAATAGCAAGAATCGAGTCAAACTAGGATCAAAAATGGTCAAAATCGGGTTATTGTTGGTGGCACGCATCTCTATTAAATTATTAAACTAGTGAAGTAAGGGATGTGATGACGTAGAAAACTATATGATTGCTATACACCGCACGCTTTGCATTAAACGTAGAGAAGCACATCTAAATCGTAGACATACCGGTATATGAACGCATTGCAAGTGAGCTGGGTGTGGATTGATGCAAGGGCGCAGGTCTTTAGTATAAACTAAATTAACTAGACTAATTGTTTGACGCGTCTTATTGTGTGTGTGTGTGTGAGTCCGCACAACAATAGATTTTATATTCACTCGTCGACTGCTGAACACAGACTGTGTGGAAACTTTTGAAGCACTCATTGAAGTATAAAAATGTTTTAAAAACTTTCGCTAAACAATTTTAATGAATAGTTTGTTTTTGTTTTTAAATTAATTTCATATTCCGTAGTATCCCTATGTTTTTTTACAGATTTGAGGCTTGTTGCAGAAATACATCCAGAAATGTTAATATTTTTATTTATTTCAAATTTAATATATTGTATGTAATCTTACTAAATTTCAATGGAGTGATAATTTATACCACAAAAAAATTATAAATGCAATCACTATTTTCTATTTAATTTGGCACATTATTGGCATAATTAATTCAGTTTTATATGCACTCATTTTTAATCAGTTTTCGTGAAAAATAATAAAATAGGATTTTAGTTTCAATTGTTTTCGTTAAATTATTCATTAACCGTTTTGAAAAAAATGCGAAAATATCATGAGAAGATATTAACATCATACCCATGTAAGTGAAAATTCTCCCATCACGACAACATGAGCAGCAAATTTATTTAGAAATGTATGATAACGAAAATTTTTGCCTTAACAAGACAGGAGGTCTTTGGTAAAAAAACTAAAAATTACCAAAAACTAAACATAAATAAATAGATTCTATTTTTAACGGTATTTAAATTATATATGTATGTAATTTATACGCAGATATAAATATTTTATTATTTTTAAATTTCCATTTTATTTTTTTCTTTATATGGTTTTTATTTTTAGAATAAATTTGCTTTTTGCGTTATATAAATATTCATTGAAGAAGATCTCATGTTGAAATTTAATATACTGTACATAATAAAAGGATGGCAAAAAAATTTACTTAAGAATAACCTTAAATAAATTTTATGAGTGCTTTTAATGTTTAGGAAAAATGCTTATAACGTTAAAAGACATTTATTAGAATTACATCAAAAATTTTCTCATAACCCAGAAAGTGTAGAAAAATTTTGTCAATTTTATTTTATCTCCTTTACTTATATTTAGGACGATTTATAGTTTAGAAAAAAATGCTGATGTGATAAATGATGTATTTTTAGTTTGATCGGCAATTAAGGACAAAATGTGTGATAATAATAAGTTACATCGATAAGAATAGTTCAATTTTTCTTAATTAATTCTTTGGTGCTATTTTTATAGCTAAGTAATGCTAAACTGTTTTTAATTTTTATGTTTTAATTTTTATATTTATTACTAATTTGATTATAAGAGTTATATTTATAATATTTTTTCGAAGTATGACTATTAAGAAAAATTTTGATGTACTGAAGAACTGCTAAAATGTAAAATTTAATCAAAGTAGCTTTAAATCGGGTTGAAATTATTTATAATTCAAGGCAATCAATTTATTTATTTTTCTATTAAATTTTGGAACTCTCATAATAACTTTGTCAAATCTATAATTTCATAGGGTATATAATTTTTTACAATTAGAATAAAATAAAAAACTTGTGATTTTTAGTATTTATTTTAATTTATAACTTAGTTTGGACAATAAAATCCTAATTTATTTATTTTCTGCAGTTACTATGAATTTAAATGAGTTAATTTAGCATAAAATATATTTAATTACTTTACTCCAAAATTTAAATTTACACACGTAAATATATCTCTGAATATTTAATATTAAATTTGAAATATGTTTGAATTAAATTGTTTTAATGATTTTAAACTTTTAATGATTTCAAATTTTTTGATTAGACTAATTTAGACAAAAAATAATATAATTTACAATTTCTAAAAATATAGTCTGACCCCGATTTTGGCACCTCAGATTATAGCAAAATTCGATTATAGCAATAATTTTATAATGCACAGAATTAGTAAAATTTGTAAAATTAGTCCGCTTTATAGCAAATTTCAATTATGGCAAAATATTTAAGATGCACCGATGACTTGCCATAATCGGGGTCAGACTGTATATATCTTAGAAAAGGAAAAAATCGCCTTATGCGAAAAAAAGGTATGATACTTAGGTATCTTACAAATTAGAAAAACTTGAACAGACATAAAGTTAACTAAGGTTTATCTTCACGGCGTCTAAGACAGAAGTAGTCTATGGCTTTTCAAACTCATGTTAGATAATGACAGCTTTGTTCCGCAATCGACAGCATGAAGGTTTTCTTACAAACTAACCCAATAGTAACAACATTAATAACTAAAATTGTAACTAAAGTTTACATATCCGTTTACACTAAATTGGATTTTCTGGGAGAATGTACCTCATCTGCTCAATTCTTAACTGACTTCATCTTATCACATGTCACATTTAGATAAACTCTGATCCCATTATGTGAACTCATTCAAATATATTTATTGAACTTCTGAATAATTAGTTCTTTTAATAATTTATTTGTTAATGCGATAAAAAAATTTTAAAATTAGAATCTCATCAAAATCAGGATAAGAAATTTAAAAGATGTATAAAATAATATATTAATATCGGGCGAATATAAAAACATTATTTCTAACTAAAGCGTTAATAGAATTTTTTGCAATTTTATCGCTGACAGTAAACTTGCGAACTCATTCTACTAACTACTGATTATAATTAACGATTATGATTACTAATTAATGATTATATTTAAATATGACTTAAAATTTTTAAATGGAATTGAAAGCCAAATATTTTTATGGCATATTGAAAATTTGCCATTATATGATTGATATGTCTGTGTGTCTGTCCCCTCTCACTGCTTATCCGTATAAAATTACATAAATTATAAAAACCATCCCATATTCAATATGCCATCATATGTGTGTTCCACTCTTGTTTTATTTATTACACGACAATTTATAATCGATGCTTAAGTTAGAATAGTTTGAGTTCTGGCATAAGTTCAGTGCTATTCTTTGAAATTTTTGGAAGAGTATTGTTATCAAGGTTTAAATTTTTATGGATACTATTGAAATAAATAAATATAATCTTAAGAGTATACTGTGGATTCCCGTTAGCCCAGACGTTTTTTGTCAGACTGGATTGACTAAAAAATTGGCTGTTTCAGTCCTTAAACAATAAAATATCGGACGTTGAGTTAAATACCGCATGTAAGAAGAAAATTTTTTTCCTAATTTAATTTATCGCGTAAAAATTTTGTTATCCTAATCTATTAATAACATTGAAATACTTAATTAAAGCAAATAAAAAATATATAAATAATATATTACCATCTAAAAGCAACTTTAATTTATCGGGCATCTGAAAACACACGATGTATTTTGCTACGGCGACTAAGACTTTGAATTTTTACCGCAATCTGAATATGGCATAAAAATTTGGCAATTGTGAATGGTTTTATAGTGGTATTTTTCAGAAAACTTATGACAAAAATACTTTATAATATTCTTTTTCCTGTTGATAATCAAAGTAGTTAATTATTGTTTTCGTAATTTAATTTGAAGTTTCGAAAGGTTATAATCACGGCTTCTTTTTCAAAAAGTACTTAAAACTTTTTAAGTTTTTAAATAGTATGATTTTATGGCAAAGCTAATATATAGGAATATAATTAATATAATACTTTGTATAAACAGTTACTCAATACTTTATATATATTTATTATCATAAACATTATGATCATAGCATAACTCTCAAAACCACATTAGCCTTAGTAACAAAAACATAAAAGCTTATTTTATTTCAAAAAATATTTTAGTTTTGAAAAATATACTGTAGTATTATTTTTATATGATCAACGGTAAAACATTAAATGAATGCAAATTATTTGAGAAATGATTAACGAGAAAATGTTTTAATCATTTTGAAAACTGAACCGAGGAAAGACAATATGGGTTTATTGTGTTTACATACAGTAATTAACGTTTTTAAAAATATATTTTTGGGATATCTACAGAATATAATTAAAATAAGAAAAGACACGTTCATATTCTTGAATGGTCAACTTCATATCTATACTTTTTCGTACAACTGCTAAAAATCGATAATGCTTCTAAAATCTTTCAATAAAAATTTGGAACAAAATTCCTATTATTTTAAGTTAATCTGTTAATACTGTATGACAAATAGAAAACTGAAACAAAATGTATTAGCGATAAGTTTCATAACTTACAAGATGTGATTCAATATTTCGTTAGAGTGCTATCTCTTACTAGATCTAACTAACCCTTAAAATCTTTTAATCTTTAAGTTAAATAAAACACGTCTTAACAGAGTATGCGATTTTTTATTCTTATAGTTTGTTGATATTAAAATTCTAATGAAACATACATTTCAGCACAAAAATTTTAATTTTACCCTTCTATTTTTGCTGGTATAATTTCGGCAACTTTATACCGCATTAAGTAGAATGTATTTCAAATTTCGAAGCAATATAATAAATATATAAAGCAGTTAATAATTTATCTGATAATATCTTTCTCAATTTTTTTCAGTACATGAATGTAAGTCACGTTTATGTATATGTATAATTTTCAATTCTAAATGATAAAAGTTTTAGTTAAAGTTTTCTGGCAACTTGTTCCGAACGGTCCACAGTCTCCTCTAGATCTCTCTCACCAAAATAACGTTAGAAAAGCGCTGATTTATGGAACCGAACCTTGTCTCCAAAATATTTAAGGCATAATACCCTAAATGCTATATATTTAATTAATAAGTTGCCTAAATTGAAGTTTTATTTATTTCGCTTTTTAATTCATTCATTTATTTATTTCTATTTACTCAATCAATTACCATATAAAAATTAAAAAGAAATTTATTTATAATCTTTAATAAGAAAAATATTTAAGAAAAAAACATAAATTAAGATTGATTCTAATTGGATTAAGTTAAATATCTATTAATAGAGAGAATTAAAGTGCTGAGCTTTGCGATAAGTCTACTGTAATAGTATAGTGATTACGGTTCATCCATGTGGCACTAATTGTCCATTGTATTGCCCAAAAATATAATAATAATGGATAAAGAAGTTTATTTAGACGTTATATATCTGCGCATGAAAAGCAAGAATCACGGGTTTTGATTAAATCGTGAAGTTGTTAAAAATATATGACTTCTAGTTTACTCGTCGTAATTTGTAATTGAATGAAAAAGAAAATAATAATTTACTGAAATTAAAAAACCTATTCATATTTTCAGAGATAAAAACCTAAATTACAATTTATTTTATTCTTATAGCGTTATAATTAATTAAAAAATATATATCACTTTATTTACAACGTAATAGTGATCTATTTTTAGTAAATGCGAAATAATTTCTAAAATGAATTAACAAGACATAAATCATGGATCAAATTATTTGTTAACGATGATGTTTCACGATTTTAATATCAATGTCTAATTTTGAAAACCTAAGCGAAAAACTGGTTAAAAAAAGAAAGAAATAATCGCTATTTTTTTCTCATTAAATACGAAATGACCTTATTTTCAAAGTCAAGTGAAGAAGGAAAAAAAAGTTGACACAACTGTTTCCAAGAGTTATAGTTATATTATGCTTATATTATATTATCCGACGTGTGACGCTATTTTTGCTCTCATCCTTTTTCTATTAAACTTCATCGCATTAGTCGGAAGATAAGAATTGGGAGAAACGCATGCATATCACTGGCAGAATTGTCAGATTGATGAACGTTGTATAGAAACACTGTTACTCGCGATTGTTCGAAACTAAATATTTTCTGAAAATTAATATTCATCTGCGGTGCATCTTTTATTATCAAAATTATTGCTTAAACCCTTCTAACTATAAATGTTTATAAGAAAAAAAGGTTTCTACAAGTAAGACAAAACTTGGTCAATTTTTGCGTACAGTGTAGATGTTGTTTATGAGGAGAAAGTATCGGTATCTCGTATAATACTTAATTGTCTATTATTAATGTATTACATTAATGAATATCTTGCGTAAATACTGTATTAGCGGTAAATTATGAGTTAATATGGATTATAACCAGGTCTATAACCTGAAACGTTGTGTTCAATTTACATGCAAATTTCTTTGAAAAAGTTTTAGTTTTTAACATTATAATTTATTCAAAAAAAAGAAGATTATAATCCCTTTTTAAAACAGTGACTTAAATAACAAGGATCTGCCAAAACAAAATCAAAAACAAAATATTATGACACAATCATTATATTGTATTAGCGCGAAGAATTCAATATGTATTTGTGATTGTAATTTTGACCTTATTTCGAAAAAAATAATAAAGCGTTAGATAATCATTACCGACAGAAGTCAGCAACATGTTGTCCAACAATAATCCGATGGCAACTATAAGCAGTACCAATTTTCTCGAACCGCGGCATTGATTTAGTAAATCGTAAAACTTTTTCTCGACTCCCGCCGCAATACTTTCTTGGAGTGTCATTTAAAACGATTTATGTGTACTTTTATAAGCTGATCGACTTTACTAACAAAATCCAACAAAATGACTTGCCTAAAGTTAAAGGGGAAAAAATTTTAGTAAAAAGTAAAAAAATATGAGTAAAATGATTAAACAATTATTCCGTTAATTGTGTGAAAGAAAACATATTTGCGCAACAATTGTGTGGATATATTAAAATAGAATAGCGTAGAATATTGAATAAATGTCAAATGATAGTATAAGGAAATCAAATTATTGGTAGTGTTCTCAAGTATCGCATACAATGTCAAAGTTGGTGAAAAAAGCATTCTTGCGATTCTCAGTTAATGAGTTGAGAGAAATAAAATGAGAGAGAAATCTATTTGTGAGTGAAGCGAACGTTGTCTCTCTCTTTCTCTATATAATAATGATGGTATTGCTCCTTTAACCATCGAATAACGTGAAAGCAAGCTATCTTCTCCAGAAGCAGCTATCTATTCTCAGTCACTATGAAAAGAGCGAGTATTTTTAAGGGGAAAAATGTATATTATATACAATAAATAAGGCAAATGCCTGTTCAATAAAAAGCTAAGGAAACGAGACGTTAATGTGGTAAAGGCGAGAGAAAAGCGCATTCCGTTGTAGTGCACACTGTAGTGATGCTAATGCTGCAGCAATAGTGCCTATGCCTCTCCTTCTCCAGCTTACGTTAATATATTCTATGAAGATATCGCTGTGATCACTATAATCAACGTCTTAAACACCAATTTTAAATCAAGAAGTGACGAATACAAAAATCAATACACCGAACAATACTATAGGGAATTATTGATTTCTAAAGAAAACTTTATTGAACTATTGAATTGTAATATTTATATATATATTCTCGTGAAATCCACAATTTTCAGGGAAATTATATGCTTATTGATTATTTAGTAATTGATGATTTAATCGGCAAATCGATAATAGGTCAGCTACTGGTAAAGTTGAAAGCATTTACATTATGCTATTATCGATAAACGCAATGATATTAAAATATGAATTACCTCTGAACTGAACGCGTTTATTAAATAAACTAAAATTCCCAAACAATTTTTCCTGGAAAAATTAACATTTCAAAAGAAATAGCTTATGAATGTATATATTAAAATTTATATAATCACTTGAAAAACTCACAAAAAAACTAATATATTATTAGAACAAAAAACTAAATTCATCTTTTGTTAACCGTTGTCTATATTGCGATAAATTGTAAAATATTCCGAACACTTTTTATAATGGAAATCATGAGTTAAATTAACGTGATCTAACTTAACAACATATTGTAATTAACGGTATGAATAATTATAATGTTAATACTCTTTTGCTCTCTAGTAAAACTAATTGATACTCTATTAGTCAAGTCTCAAAAGAATAAAATCTTCTAAAATAATTGATTGAGACTATGAAATCCTAGCGGTAGATATGTTCTGAAATTACTTTTTATACTTTTAATTAGATTATGTGAATCAATTTATCTTAATCAGAATTAATAAATGCTGTTATGAATAAATTTAATTTTAACTTTTCTGTTTTCCGTTGGATATAAAAATATTGGCCGAATATAAAAAATGTTAATTAATTAGGTTTTTGATTAATTTAAATTATTAGAAATTGAAGAATAGTGTGGGTTAAAATTCACAATACCAATGACAGTACTGCTTCTGTCCAAAAATAAGTACTTCAGCAAAATAAGCACAACAGCTTTAAATTATTATTTTTAATGGTTCTTCGATTATTATTGTAAAATTTTAACAAAATAGGAATATTTCTCTTATAATTATACAAATTTATATTTAAGTAAATAATATGTATCACGAAAATAGAGTTTAAAGTATAAAACTATTTATACAAAAATATAGTTTACGGTTTAAAGTAATAACAATTAATTTTTTGGCGAAACATTGAAATTGTTAAGATCTTTTTCAAAATAAAATATATTTATAACTTATTTTCGAAAAATGATTAATCGTTTTATAAATATAATCTATAATTAATAGTCTATATTTAAAGTTAACAATAACTCACCAAAAATAGGAGTTTTTACAAAAACAACTTTATATCAATTAATTCACAAATTAATTCAGTATAACTCTTCAAAAATAAAGACAAAAAACAATATCTAAAGAACTTTTCGAACGATAAAAACCTGTTGAAATATCTAAAGACTAAGCTTTTAACAGAAAAAGTAGAATAAGACTAGAGATAATCAAAGAAAGTGGAGGAAAGAAGCGCAACACACGGAGCATGTGTGCACGCATTAAATCAATAATTCATCGCAAATAATAGAATATTTGGTACATCTCATACAACACCGAAATGAATGCATTCAATTTTTGAGCTCGATTTTAATTCTGGTAAATTAAATGGCACTGCAGTAGTATTGCAATTTATTAGGTGCTCGTTCAGGTGAGTTGCCTTCAAATTATTATTGTCGACTATAATTAATTTCTTTGGCGGCCTTTCAGGAGGTTTACTCAATTGTTTCATTAAATAAGTTCGTGGCGGTAAATCAGGTGGCGGTTCATTAAATCGAATAGTTTTTAATTGTAAACCATTTAATTCGTGAGAAAGTTGATCTGATTCTAGAATGATTGGCGGTGTATGTAATGATAACGAAGCGGATGTATAGGATGACGAGGAATATGAAGACGTCTTCGATGGATTTGACGAAGACGAGGATGAAGATGACGATATTGAGGACCTTTTAAAACCGTTTGGCGTTAAAGAGCGAATGGTATCAGTATTTTCATTTTCGATGCAGACTTTGGTTTTGTGCGAAAATCTATTTTTCGAAACAAGCGGAAGATAGCCATTCGATAGCGATGGCTGCTTTCGTTTTGCCGAAAACGTGTAAAGTGTTTCATTCGGTTTGGCGTGAATTTCGGGTGAGCTAAACGTTACCGGTTTTGTATTTACGATCGATGCTAACGATTTTGATGAGCTCGGCTTTAATATTGATGCGATTGGCATATTATGCGTAGGTTTTGATGCTTTTGGTTTCGTTTCGTAATGATTTTGGTGATAGTCTTTATAATCAGATTGTGTGCAATTACTCGATGGTAGACCAATGGTATTAAGCGATGAAGAAACCGGTAGTGACTCCTTCATTGTGACAACATCTTCATTATTATTATTATTATTATTATTCTGTTCACGACTACTGTAACCAGTAGGCGAGATAATTGATTGATCAATATAATAGCTGTGCTCTGACTCTACTTTCCTAATAAGTTGTGATTTTAATAGCGCTGCCTCCGCTACTGCTGTATTTCCTCTTTCTTTTGCTATTTTGTATAATAGTATAAACAAATGTTTACTTTTTAAATCAACTCCTAATAGAAACGCCTTTTCTAAACAATTGTAACGCACTAAATGGTAAAAGAATCGTTTGGCTAAATAATGCATATCGAGTTTAAACATATCGCATAATTCGTCGTCAATCGGTATCGAAGGGGTAAAAAAACTCGCTAACGTTTTCTCTAGCTGTGCCTCTTTTACATTACTCAATGGCTCATTAATCAAATGATTAAATATGGTATTAACAGAGAAATATGCGATATCGCAATAGCAGTTCCAATTAATTGTTTGCAATGCAGCGATCGCTTCGCTAATCTTTTCGCTTTTAACGTATTCGGTGATCAATGCTTTATTATCGATCGCGTCCGGTAACGTAATCATCACGATTTTGCTCTTTTCTTCGTTAAAAAGTAAGCAAAGAATTGTGGGCGTAATAAATTTAATCTGTCTCAGGCGACATAACTCATCGTTGAATAGTTCGTCATAATTAATTGATAGCGTATTGAACGCATAGTCATATAGCGATACTCTGCCGAATTGATCGGCGACCGTGAATACCGCGTCCATTTGATTGCACGCGAATTCGAACGCTTTAACCGACGAGTGCAACGAATAAAGAGCGTTCTGTTCAATATTGAATAGCGTGATGCTGTCATCATCGCAGAGCAAAACAATTTTATCTTGCGCTGACGTAAACTGCGCCTTCAGACAAGGTCGCAATAATGGTATACGTATTGAATATATTTGCTGCATACACTCAAACGATTCATTGATTTCTAGTATACAATAATTTAGCACATATGACGAGTCGGTTGACTGTTGAAGTAATACCAGTTGACTTGGATTCCATTTCATAAATGTTATCTGTAAAAAATAAAGAAATATGAAATTTTTGTTATCAACTTTATTGAGTAATTATTGAAAGCTTATGTGTGTGGAACTAAATTATTAATTAATTTGTCACATAAAGAGCGAATAATTTAAATTAATTACGAAAAAATATGCATTAATAACTATAAAACTATAATTACCTCAAGGATATTATCTTAGACTGTACTTTAAAAAAGAGATTAGCATTAATTTCTAGTTTTTTTATTAGTTTATATTATATTATGTTAAACTAATAAACTAATAATAAATAGGTTAAACAACAACATTTCACTTAAAAAACTAGAGCATCCATTCAAGTGATTTGAAAATACATTAACGATAAAAAGTTGAAAGAGCTGACAATTTACAACTTTATCAATTTATTTATAGCTGTAATTATCATAAAATATAATTAATTAAACAATATATATGTATATAAAGTGGTAAAACGCGTTTATAAAAAAAATTAAAAAACAACAAATTCACCTCAAATATATCGCCAGTAATACAACTATAAGTGATTAACTCGAAAACATGTTTAGTAAATCTATAGACAAATATGTTAGCCATTTCCCTAAGCCTTTTTCCCGGTGCAGACCACGGCGCCACAGTATTCGTACCAGTCTTCCACCAGACAATCAACAAATCTCCGCAATCATTCACAACTAATTTGCGCTCTGCTCGACGAGTGGTACTGTTTTCCAGTTCAATCGTAATTAACTGTGGGTTTCGACACGATATCTTCGACTTATTGGCGCGTTTGGTATCAGTGCTCGCACTCAGCGACACATATGTTAACTTTGGTTGAGTATACGACACTAAAATAAATAGATCCCTAACTTCAACGTTCACCACATGTTCGGACAGTAACTTATTCGACAGGTATTTGTCGTGACGTATATTTACAATCGACTGGTGATTATGGCTATTAAAGTATACGTATGAAATGATTCCGGTATTAAATATGAGGACAATTGCGTTCCAGTCTTCATTAAAGTCGATATTAACGAGACGTGAGTTCGTCATCATATTCCGCAACTCTTTTAACTTTTCCCTCATTTTCTTACGCTTTGCTTCACTTTTGCTATCAATACGACAATCTTTCAGTATGTTTATTGACTTTAAGCGAAACATGATTTGTATTTTCGCTGCAAAATGGTTTTAATTGGAAAATAGCTTATTATACACAAACACATACAACTGACACACGCTTTAATGATTTACTTATTAAAGGCTTCGCTTCACATCTATTGACACAAACTTATGGTTGTGTATTATGCTATAGTTATTTAAACCGTAACACCACTGCAAAAACTTGTATATTTTGTTTTGTTTTACTAATATTTTCGATGTTGAGACGCCTTTTTCAGACCCACTTTGTATACGAGATGTGTTTTTTATGTGTATGTTTTTGTAATAACACAACACAACGCAACAAAACTTCGCCCCAATCTCTCTCTCAATTTAATTTGATGATTGAAGACATTAGAGAAACAGACAGAACCTGTTTCAACACACAAATTAGATTCCAATACAGTATCACATGTGTTAGACTCCAAACATTTCGATGGTGTTTTCCATTATGGTATGAACTGTGAACTGCAGTTACAGTTGTAGTTGCCTTGCTTTGCGTTTTGTTGTCAGAGTGTGTGTGCTCTGCTGTGAAAAGTCCTCTAAAGTTTTTATTTAAAACTTTTTTCTACTTTTTATTTTAATGCAATGTACAGTCGCAGTCACAGTCACTGACCTTGAATATGGGCATTCATTTGTTTTGGTAAACTTGTCTCTTTATGTACAAGTTTTCTAATGTTGTTTTAGCACACCATCAACTTTCAGTGACTTATGTAACTTTTACTTTAGCATATAGTAATTTAGTTAATGTAAAATAGTTACCGTATATGAGTTATTTTATGCTTTTCCCTCCGTAAGGTTATTAACTAACGAGTTTCGCGTAAGTTTTCTCAAGTGTAAATCATTAAGAGGTTTTTGGCTATTAAACGTAATTAATTAATTATAATAAGTTATAAACAGAATTATAGCATTATCTATAGACTTAATTACACAAAAAATCTACTAATTTTTTATGCATAAACTTTTAAAATTTTATTTTACGAGAAAAAAGCTTTACAGGATAACGTGGAAAAAATCTTTCTATATTTTATTACTATAATAGAATGAACGCATTATTTTATTTTGCCGTCTGTATTATTTATTCCAAATCTATAATTGATAGATATTTGGTTCTCCCAGTTATCCATTGTCTAGGAATTAGTATTCAGTTACTGTTAGTGTATTCAGGGTACAAAAAATTTAAACAATTTAAAACGGAACATATTAGACAGGTATTTGAGGCTCGCCTTAACACTCCCTCTTCACAATTTCCGGATAAAAAAATGAAATTTTGTTATCAATAAATATCCTAAAAAAGGAAAATTTTATTGTGAATGAAGGCATTATAAACAAAAGTGTTCTAATAAAATATAGACAAAGGGTCTGATTATTTCTTTAAACACTGCCTAATATTACTTTTAAATTTATTTTATTGCTAACATAAATCTTTAAGAGCTTTTGAACCCATTCTTGTTTCCTCAAATTACTAAAACTTTTTAATATGTTTAATATTTTTCTAATTTTGATTTTTTGTCAAATTATTATTATTTTTTTTAGTTGATACCAACCGTTGGGTAATAATTTTATTAAATTAATTTAGAAGATAACTATTAAAACAATTTTTACAAATAAAATAAAAATAAACATTTCAACAAATAACAAAAAAAATCATAAATACAAACTTTACAAAAGTGTATATAAAAGTGAAAAAAACTATTTTTAAACGCGACTTATTTCCATGCTTTGTATCTGCGCTGTTACTATATTTGGTGGTGGAATCGATTCGTCACTACTGCCAATCGGTGTCTCACGAAACAATTGTCTGCAGCGCCAAACGAATGAGTGCGATGTTTTACCATCTTCTAGATGTGACGATATTTGAACATCACGTCTAATTTTGTTGGCGTCTTTGAGCGTAACTTTGAAATTGCTTGACCGCCACGCGCTAAAAGCGGTGAAGTAGAAACCGAAGCAAACCATTATCCAAAGAGTGAATGACGAGAGCAGCAGAAATATCACCGAAATAATGGATATTGTGTCCCAAACCGATTGGGAGTAATATATGACACCGTGAATGCACATATCAAAGCTAACGATGATCGATGGTATTAGTATTAGAAAGCAAATCAAATCAAATAGCATTAATCTACGGTTAGCGTTGTTTCCATCAAAAATCCAATCTTTCAGATTGCCATTCACTGTCTTTACTCTTAGCTTTGTTTTGCAGAGTTCGCACCGATTGGTCTGCTTCACTCCTAACCATTTTTCCATGCAATGGCGATGAACTAAACCAAGACTTCCTTTGCAATTACACGGCGATATAAGCTTTCCTTTTGATTTACCACAGAAGCATATTCGACACTTCGGTCGCGACAAAGTTTGTGGCGCTTCGCTACTCATTTCCATATCTTTCGGCACTTTTTTACTCATATTTTTATCGAATAAATAACGATACAATAGTAAAACATTTCTTGTATTTAAAAAAATTTAAATTAACGCTTTGTAGTGTCTCGCGAAACAATTGTTGAGCGTTTGTTCGGTTAAACTTACTTAATCACAAAATTGTTCGGTTAATCACCAAAAAAAAAAGTTTAGCGCGAGATAACTTTCAGTGTATTATTGAAAAAATCTAATTAGTTTAAAGAAAGCGAAACTTTTCAACAAATTACTTTAATTAGCTTTTTAATAATCTTTAAGTTTAGTGGTTGCGTTTAAGATAATAAATCAAAACAAATTTATTTGTCCAAATAATATTAATAATAATAATACTTATAATAAAATATATTGTACTTACAGTACTATGTATTGTATTATATTAATACCATTATAAATGCTTGAATAATCTCTTTAATAGTTTCTGCGTTTTTATTAATTAATCCCTTCAATGATTACATCATCAATAATTAACGCTCTATTAGTTAAACTGTGGAAATAAATCAACTCTGATATTAATGTGATAATATTTACAATTAAGTTAAAGTTTTATTGCTGTTAATTTACAATGACTTTAATTAAATTTAAAAAATAACGACCACTTTTTAGATTTTTCAGTAAATTTATATATATACCATATATTTTTATACAATACGGTATAACGTTTTTTAATAGCGCAACGTTTCGACGCTGACGCTTATGTTTTATATAACACACTCGTGAATAAAAATTTATAGATAGAATAAATCACTTTAAAATCGAATAAACATAATAATTTATGCGTTAATTTGGAATGCAATAATTGTTTGGAGAATAGAAGACGCGTACTAAACAATTTGTTCGAGATATTACAGGATATTCAAATAATTCTATGCCAAAAAGAATTATTTCGTTTTTTAGATTAAATTCATGAGTAAAGCGTTTCAAAGAAGTTCAATTTATTTCATTGTTATATAGTTGCAGTCTGCATAAGTTTTGCCATTCATTACAAAAATATTACAATATTAAAATATGCAACTGTAGGTGAGAATTATGATGTTTAGACTTAGGCTGGAACCTGAGTTTGAACCTCTTTCAAAACTCAGAACCTTAGACAAGTCTGAAGCTCGGATTCAGGCTCTAGACTAGACTATGGAATTGTGAAAAATTAAAGGATGGAGGAATGAAATAAGTTAGACAATTTTAATATTTTTAAAGCCCGACTCTGTCCTTCTTTAGATATAGGCAATAACAATATATTAATAGTAATTTTTTAATGGAAATTATAATTAGATCTTATCATTGTTCTATTGTCGGTTAAAGTTAAATTGTCATAATTAAAATTACGTTCTGACAACAAACTGAAAGCAGGGATGAAAAGTAAATTTTTTGAAAGAAAACTCATTGCACTTATGGAATGGTATGCAATAGTTATTTAGCAGTCTTGAAAAATAATAATTTTTATTAATTTTGAATTTTTCTAATGGGTTCTCTTCTCAAATTGTCAAAAACATTTACTGTATATTTACTGTAATATTATATTTAATAAAAATAATGTGAAACTTTGTTTGTATTATTATTTTGAAAAACGTTGAACCGAACGAATAAAATAATTATGTATATATTTGCAATTGCATTGCGATTTCTGCACATTTAATAACTTCAAGCAATTATAGATAAACGAAAAACTAGTGTCAGGCTAGACATATAAATTACACTGAAATTGTGTATTTATTGTCGCCTAAATAAAAGTTTTGATTATTTAGCAGTTAAAATTAAAATTTCAGTATTGTTTCCTTTATTGTTTCAACGAAATTTTTCGGTCTTTAATATTTTGAAAAGCCTGACATGATTCAGTTTTTTAAATTAAGGCCCGAGCCCGACAAAGCCCTATAGAGAGCTTTGGGGAATCGATGAGAGGCCCAAATAATCGGGCGCCCGTTAAATCATCATCAATATGTTTCAATTATTTAGTTTTACTATAGAGTAAGTTTTGAATTCAATTGTTATGTTAAGTCGTAAGTTAAATGTAAGCTCATTAGTGCAAACGCAACCACTGAATAAACTGATATTGTCTAATCAAGACTAGTTAATAGATAGCGATTTCGAAACCGGGATCCGAATTTGGTTGAACCCGAACCGATCCGACCATCCATCATTAGCAAAAGTCAATAATTTTTATCAAAAAAATACCACATAATTTAAATATTGTAGTTGCTTTACAACTAATAATTGTTATTTAGTTATAAATAATGTTCTATTTTTAAAAATGTCAAAGTTTTCCTAAATTTTAGTTGATATCTTTGTAATTTTTATGAAAATCGGCTTTATGTAATAAAAATTTTAAAACCCAGCCCGAACCCAACATACGGGTACCAGTTTACTAGTCTAGTCTAATTTATTAGCTTACGACGTTAACCATTTTTAAATATACTTAAGTATGTAAAAAATATGGTATAAGTAATTTTGTGTGAATTTAGAGTTGGGGTGAAAGTTATGAAACTTACCTGGAAAAATATTATTTATGATTTGAATATAGGACCAGCATTACTATAATTTATAACAAGAAGGCTCTAAAAGCATACATGCTTTTATTAAACTAAAACCATATGTGAATAGCAAGCGCACCAATATTTTGCGCAACAAACTACAAAGGCTAGTATGGAGTTGTACTTTCCGTACTTTCTATACATTTAACCCGCCTTAACTTCCTTTAAACTAATTATTTTGAAAATTTCTCTATTTTTGCCCAGTCCTTCATTAGATTCCCTATAACTTTTCTGCTTATGGCGTAATCGTATCTCTTACCGTTTGGTCAGAAAATATGGGCAAAAAAACACCGCTACCAAATTAAATATATAGAAGAAGAAGATTATGGCCCCAATGGATAAGAGAGTTTGGTTAATCATTTAAAGTTATGATTTATGTAATGCTTGTAAATCTCAAGCAATTTATTAATTTCATTGTTTAATTGTAGATGTTAAACGACGGATTTAAGGACTAAAAGTATTATGAAGCTCCGCTAACGCCACACACTTACCTGTACTTAAAGCAGCGATGGATTTGGCGCGAGTTCGTTCCGCCACTGAGAACTCATTTTATTACTTCATAGACTGGTAAATGAGTACGCGACTGCGTTTATGCGTTCACTGTCATAGTTCACTATCAAAGTATAAAACAGAGCTTTACGAACTCGCACCAAATCCATCGCTGACTTAAACTTAAGAATGAATAAAAATTATTTTTGTATTATTTGAACATTAAGTTTATTGCTTGTTATAATGATGTTTTGAATATCAGGTATAAAAGTTATATTTTGTTTAAAACACGTGATTTATTAACAATACTAAACCATAAGCGCAAAATAGTAGAAAAATATAATGTAATTTCTGTATATAAAATTTAAATGATAATCACTAAACAACAGATCTATAAGTTAATATTACTTTACAACAGTTTTTTCTGGTCGAAAAGCGGCAAAAGTAGGGTGTCATGCTTTATCCGGGCACTATTGTTGTATAAACTATAACGTAAATTACAACTATTGTTGAAAAAGTTTCAATAAAGTTAATCACGCGCTAATTCATATAAATATTGATTTAAATGTTTTTCGATTGATCTTAAAACTATTACAATGTGGTCTTTTAATAAATTATTTAGAGATGTTATTCAAAATGAAGAACTTTGCATTAAATGGTGTATCGAAAAAGGGTTGATAAAAAATAGTGTAAACTGTGCTGTATGTGGTTCGG
Source organism: Phthiracarus laevigatus (assembly GCA_034700185.1). Lineage (NCBI taxonomy): Eukaryota > Metazoa > Arthropoda > Arachnida > Sarcoptiformes > Phthiracaridae > Phthiracarus > Phthiracarus laevigatus. The sequence continues at coordinate 10,744 of JAQIXJ010000131.1, read as the reverse complement.
CAATGAAACTTTATTTGAAGCAATATCAATACAGATGCTGTTTAAACGGACATAAAGTTAAAGTTTCTATAAGCAAAAAAACATGGTTTCAAAATAGCAAACTATCATTTGATAAAATCCTCATTTTAACTTACATGTTTGCAGTCGGAAACACGAAATATTCTGATATAATTCGGTAAAAAAACTTTTTGGGGTAGTAATAATACTAAAAGATTCTGTTTGCAGTGAATTATCTTTCGATGAAAGAGTTACAGGCTATCACACAGTTTCCGACTGGCTTTCTTATTGCCGCGGAATCTGTTTAATATCGTTAGACAATTATTATGATAAACAAGGAATGATTGGAGGTGATGGTCATTACATTCAAATTGATGAGACAAAAATTGGAAAACGCAAGTATAACAGAGGACGTTGTGTAGAAGGACAATGGGTTCTTGGAATCTTAGATTTAGGAACGTTAACTGAGAAAAAATGTGACTTACGCCTCGAATTATGTCCTGAAAACAAAAGAGATTCCAACACTTTGGTTAAACTCATTAAGAAACATGTTTTACCAGGATTTATAAATTATACTGATTAATGGAAATCATATGATTGCTTAACCAGAGAAGGTATTTAAAATTAATTTAGTTTAGTTAGTCGGTTAGGTTTGGGTAGGTTTGGATAAGTTTGGGTAGGTTTTGATAAGTTTGGATAGATTTTGATAAGTTTGGTTAGGTTTGGATAAGTTTGGTAGGTTTGGATAAGTTTGGTAGATTTGGATAAGTTTGGGTAGGTTTGGATAAGTTTGGTATGTTGGAGAAGTTTGGCAGGTTTGGATAAGTTTGGTTTAAAGATTGTTTTTTTTAATGGTTTGGTCTACACAACTATTCTTTGTATTAGTTTGATTTATTAGTGTAAATTATAGTAAATTTTTTTAATTTTAGGATACTTTCATGAAACTGTCAATCAATCCCAGAATTTCATTGATCCTACTTCTGGTGTTCATACACAGAACATTGAATGTGAATGGCGTCAATTAAAACGAAAATTACATTCTGGCGGACACCACCATGAATATTTGGCTGATTTTATGTGCGAATATTTATGGAGAAAAATTATTAAATTTGAAAATAAAGACCCATTTATTGAGTTCATTAAAGCTATAAGTTTTGTTTATAAAGATTAGAATTCACTGTTTAATTTACATTGCTTTTCATTTAATAAAACGATTTATTTTTAGCGCGAGAATAGTTTTTAATAAGAATTACAACAATTGATTCAAAATTATTTTATGAAGTTTTTTTACAACAATAGTGCCCGGATAAAGCATAACCACCCAAAAGTACAGTACATACCTATTTAAATGAGAAGTTAATGAAATATACGTAATTGAAACTGCCTCAATACTCTAATAATGCATTAAAATGTTAGATTTTTTGGTCGATTGCTTACTATCTTTATTAATTTTTGATATATTAGTGATATGGGCATAAATATAATCGGATAAAAACTAGCGATGCAAGGGTTGAAAGTTATTACGCGACTGAGTGCGCATCTTTTATATTGAATACACTACTCTTTTATGCCGAATACACTACGAATTGGTTACGCTGCTGTTTAAGGCTATTTTAATGTTATTTTTCATTAAGCACTATCAAGGCTACAAAAAACATTTACCTTGTACAACGCTGGTGAAAACATATTAATATTGACTTTACATCATTGTTTTTGATAAACCTCCGTAATTTTAGTGTTTCAGTGATTTAGAGCTGTATTTTTACTAATAATTATAAATTACATAAGGATCATGTACATGAAAATGTTTTTAAGGCTTCAACAGAGTCTTATATAATATAAGTTGACTATTCAACAATTTTAAATATAATTCATGTTAGTTTTTACGGTACATTAATAAATTAAACCCAATAATCATCACTTTATATAAAAAACAAAATTTGTCTGTTTGTGAATACCTTTATAGGCGCCTCCCCTGGGGTCCACCCCCTCGACACCTATATAAATGGATTCAGCTCGAAGAGAGGAGTGCAAATCCGGAGGTTTCAAGGTAGTGGGACCCCTCCTGAAAAAACGGGGATGGAAAAAATGATTCAATAGTACTATATTCGACACTCCAGAACGTCGACCCCCACGAAACCTATATCAATTGTGGAAGTCAAAGATAGGAAGTCAATTAGAGGGATTCAAGGATTTTAGCACTCCCTCATTCAGGAGGGGTCCAAAAAAATTTTAAATTACCCTTTAACACCTATATAATTCGACTCTACTGAATAAGCTGAATAAAATGAGGGGTTACTCGAGGGGGTTGGCACCCCTTAATACAGAAGTGGTCCATAAAAATGTTAAAATACACTTTAACACCAATATCATTCGAGTCAGAAATACAGTTATACATTCAGTCATGGTGGGTGGAGTCCCACATGGGCAGGTGGAGTCCCACATTGGCGGGTGGAGTCCCACATGGGCTGGTGGAGTCCCACATGGGCTGTTGGAGTCCCACATAGGCGGGTGGAGTCCCACATGGGTTGGTGGAGTCCCATATGGGAGGGTCGAGTCCCATATGGACGAGTGGAGTCCCATATGGGCGGGTGGAGTCCCACATGGGCGGGCGGAGTTCCACATGGGCGGGTGGAGTCCCACTTGGGCTGGTGGAGTCCCAAATGGGTGTGTGGTGTCCATTTACAAAAACAAAAGCGATATAGGCCCAACTAAGTGGGGCTTTTTTCTAGTGTTATATAAAGTTTTGTGTAATTTCGCCTAAATATAATATTCACCCTTAACATTAGTATTGTTCTGAATGGACTCAAAAGTTTAAAACTTGTCAATTCTTTTATATAACCGTATATTATATTATTAATTAAATTTGTGTTATATTTAAAATTAATTTTTACATAACAGTTTATTTATTACGGCAGATGCCACAAAAACAGAATATTGTAATATAATTAAATTATATAATTAATTAAAACACCTTATTCATATTTTAAAAATATTAATTTTTGAAATATTAATATAAAATAAAGTTTTATCCAAAGTGCGAGCTGAGCTAAAATTTTTCATTAATGAAACGGTATTCAGTAGAAAGGTAGTGGAATAAAAAACTTACGATAACGCAACTGTAATGGGTTAAAAAAATTGTCCGGTAGTAGAAATAGTAGGATCGTTAAGTGCGGTAATGTCACGATTTAGTTGTAGTTGGAAAAAATTGAATATTTTCAAACACTACTGTTCAATAGTCAACCAACAAAAGTTAAATAATGTTACGTTTAAAGATTTTGTCAAAAGATCGTGAATTATATGTGAAGTTTATAGGTGTTATTAATATAAATGGAAATAAATTTATGTAATCACGTGTTCATTAACTTGGATGTGTTGTTGTTTTCACTATTACATTTAAATATATTTTATTTGAACTAAAACAAAAAACTTGATATGAATTCAGTAATAAAGCATAGTATCATAAGTTTTGCATTAAGACGTTTTGAATAAAAACGTTTCACAAGACATTGTTAACGTAATTAAACACAAACAACGTTCCGCTTTAATCTAATAAACATATGTTTGCCGCTAATTGTTTTTATTGAAATTAAATTAAATATTTAACTATAAATTGATTAAAAACATTTAAAAATATTTTTTCTTTTGATTAAAATTTTAATTAAAAATTTAGGGGTCCAGGAATACCAGAATATGCACAAATCATCGGTATTATTTAAGATAATTAATAAATATAAGTAAATTCGTGTAAATTAGCCTAAGAGAAAAACAGGTACGAATAATTATTTAATTAAAAAATTGGATAATGCCAGAAATTTAAAAAACATATATAAATTAATTGATAGGGTCTTAATATCTGTATTTGTAAAGGTAGTTTAAGTTAGTATATGGTCGCTAAAACGGTCATAATATCAGACTTCGTAAAGATAGTTTAGTTAGTATAGGTTCAATCATTCGGTTATAATATCTGACTTTGTAAAGATAGATTCAGTTAATATATGGTCAATCACTTGCTTCGCTCACTCTCAACCATTAAGTTATATTATTATTATAGATTAGATAGGAGAGAAAAGGAGTGAAGAAGAGGAAGAGGAGAGATGAGGAGAAGATAGAAAAAAGGTGGGAGGAGGAAAAAAGAGTGGAGGGATTGGAGGGGTGGGTTGAGGATAAAAGGAGGGGTAGGAATGGTCGCTAATACTGTAATAATATCTGACTTTGTAGTTAGATTCTGTTAGTATATGGTCACTCACTTACTTCGCCTATATAATAGTGGACAGTAGGGTACGGAAGGAGAAAGAGGACGGAAAGGAGATGAGTGAGAGATGTAAAATGGAGAAGAGAGTAGTATAGGTACATGACTGGGATATCAGAGGAGGGAATGGAGAGGTGAATGAAAGTCGAAGTGGTAAAGGAAAGGGAGAACAGAGAAGGGATAGGAGAGAAGGGAGTGGAGGAGATTTGAGTATTAGTGGGAAAGAGGATGGATAGCTGAAGAGGGTGTGGATTAGATGATAGTAGAAGTGGGACAGGGTACAGATAGCAGGGGAGAACAATAAGAGGAGGGAGTGGAGGACGAAGAGTAATATCGAGTAATATTTCTTTAAAAATAAAAATTTCATTTTTTAGATTTTGTTTCCAAAATAATTTATTTTATTATCACGTTGAATATACTTGCAAACAAAAATTTTTAAATCATTATAATTATCTATATACTAAGTAAATGGTTAAACAATAATAATGAAAGAAAATATCGTCGAATAAATTATAAACTATAATACAAAAAAATGTATTTAACTAGGGAAATCAGATTCAAAACAGAGAAAAGGAAAAATCAAATGACAAAAGAACATTTCAATATCCATATAGGAGTAAGGAATTGTACTGCAGAAAAACAAAAAATATTTATTTAACCATACTTAACATCATTTGCCAATTAATAATGTTATATCATTACTTAACATTAATAAGAAAACAATGGCTTATTAAACAAAAATTTAAAAAAAGTATCGTCTAAAACTATTATTCTTAATATACAATTTCTTAATACCAGAAATTGAAAGGACTAAAAGTTACGCAATAAAGTTCGCTATTAAATTCCGAGATAAAACAAAACCTAAACGTCGAAGCATTAGTCTTGACAAAAAAGATAAAAAATGAACAACTCAAGAGTTAATCGCCACACATAACGTCAGTCTATTTCTTCTAGTCACCGAATTCACCATTTCAATGGTTGTAATGGATTTCCTTATAAGTATTATAATCATTAATTTTATTAAAACATTGATAATAATTTTTTTAATTAATTACAATTATAAAAAAAGAGTTTAGTTGATGAAAACTCTTTAATTGATACTTTAATTATAACCGATTTATTTTTTCATTAATTATAATTTTAAATTAAACAATATTAGAAAATAGCAAACGATTTAACGACTTACAAAAAAAATTTTAAATACTAAAAACAAAAAAAAATACACAATCTTATGAACATTATAATGTAATTTTTAAAAAAAAATTTTTATTAAATTATTTAACAAGTTTTTTAAATTTCCATAATTATCAATTTTATCTTTTCATTGTACGAATATATTATTATATTACAGTTAGCTATTGTAAAACACTGCACAATCAAATTAACGAGCAGATTAAACGCAAGAAACGCGTTTTTTCTAAGTAAGGGGTAAATGTAATGAACGATTTATCAGCCTTTCATCACTCATAAAAATCCTTTCGTAGCGTACAGATCGCGTTCTTGCAGTTCCACAATGTCCATTAAAAATCATTTGTCTTATTTATTTCCATGCTCAGACATTTAAAACACTTTTGCATAAACGTAAGGCACTTTCCATAAACATATCTAACTTATTCGTCTAAACGTAAGGCACGTACCGCTCCTTTTAATGTCAATCATAGTAGTGAATCATCTCCTTTCTCAGCCATATGGAATTTAACTAATCCACAAATCGAGAGTACATAAGGCCATGTAACACCTTATTCGATGCCTTTTACAACAATCACACACTATGTTCTGTTGGTTTAAGTTGATATTGTGCACACCCATTATTGTATAACTTTAATCATTTGATTTTAATAAAATAATCGATTATATCAAATAAAGTTTAAAATGTTATTTGATTGGTAATTCCAATATTTGCGTTGACATTTCGTGATTCCCTGTGTGCGCGAGTGTTGACATCGCAGGACACGCGAAGCGTTTTAATATCAAATAATTTTTAAATAACAAATCATATATTAAATTTACTTTCTTACAACTCATAAAAAGACAAATTAATCTTAGAAAAGTTTTCGATCCACTTTAAAATGTATAATCAATCTGATACGGACTCCCAAAACTCAGATATGGGTTTTTATTAGATAGGTAATAACATGATCTATCCAAGCAAAATCCAAAAATACATGTGAACTATATAATCAATGCATACATTTGAATACCATCAAAGATAACATTCAGCTTTACAATATTCACCTGTTAGTGAATATTGTAAGATTAATAGTAAAACTTATATAAGTAATTAGTAAGCTTCTAATAGTTTAGTGTTGTGACTAGTATTTCACATAGGTTGACCAAGTACTTTAATTTAAACTCGGGACATATTTTCAAAATACTAATTAATCCCGGGATATCCCCGGGAGATAAAAAATAAATACTTCATGTTGAAATTCAATTCATTATATGAAAAGTACATTAATTTTTAATCCGATTTATATTTTTCAATCGATCTAACAGATTTTAAAAGCTTTTTGTTTTATTTTATATATGAAATCATTTCCTGAATTACATTTTGAATTTAAAGTAAACACTTCGTTTGAATTTAAATAAATAACGTATACATTAGTACATATGCAAAAAAATATTCTGTCAAAGTATTTTTTAAAGCGGGATAATTTAATGTCAAGGCAGACGTCTACCGGGATTCTGGTTATTTAGGCAATAACCGGGAGAATCCCGGCCAAACCGGGAGGATTGGTCACCCCAATTTCACATACACTACATAATTTGAAATATTACATATTTTTAAAGAAAAGTTTATAGTTTTGAGCATTTTTTTTATAGCAAAATTAGTCACATTTACATTAAATTTATTAGTTTAGATTTTACAACATTCTTAATTAATGGCGTATTTATTAAATTTGTATTATTATTTGTGCGATAACTATTTAGTCTTTATAATTTTAATACAGTGATGAGTTAAATATTTTTATTAGTATCTAAATAATCAAAATTAAAATCGATAAGCTAATTTTTTATTATTTATATTTATTTTTTTGTTTCAGTAAAGAAACTAATGTCAAAAAGGGATTAAAATTAAGAAATCATCATTTAACTATTATGTTTTATGTTGTGTCTTTTAAAAATAAAATACTAGTTTAATCATAATATTAATATTTGGTCAGTTTTTTGCCTTAATGATAAAATCTAGAAGTTGGCAATAATAATTAGTTCGTTCAAACATACTTTATTCTGAGTAACCTCATATCAAAATTTGTATGTATGTGTAACTACTGATGCACGGTAACAGAGATCGTTCATGCATAACAAGTAGTACTTTATCGAATTTCCAAGTCGAGTCGTACTTTGATTTTCTTAAAATAAATTTTCACAGGTAGGACCTCAATCTATCGGACCGATGTCGGGTTCGGGGCAAAAAGTTATAACGATTTGTGAGTAACCGACAGATGGAGAAAGAGGTATATGGCGAGTAAGCCGACTTAAATAATTCCACTATTCTCGCCATAGCAAGTAAAGGTTAACTTTCTTAAGCAAAGATTTTTCTTACTCTCTATGGTGAGTAATACGAGGTATTACGTTATCTTATATCGTTAATAACTTATATAAAATCGTTATATTTCTCAATAAAAAGAATATTCTGTTGAATATTATTAATTACTGGATTAAATTAACTAAAACACATTCTTTATATTTTAAAACTATAAGATCTTTATTTAAATAATTTTTGTAAAAGATTTAATCAAATTTTAAAAACTTAATCCCATTAAATAAATTATCCTAAAATAGAAATATTTATTTTTCTATTATTATTGCTAATATATTCATAAATCCTTTTTTTATCGATATTAGACTCTTTCGGATAAATACCAATTCTTCTAATACTCGAACAATTATCGATAAATGATAAAACATCATCGGTAGTGATGCCATAATAAACACAGTCTTCATATTTCAATCGATAACATCCTATTTTCAAATCGCATAGGTTTGCCAATTTAGACAAATGTTGCAATAGTTTAATGACATTTTGTCTCACTCTTAAGTCTTCACTGCATATATCAATAGACTTTAATTGCGGTAAATTTAAGTGAATATCATTGAAACAACTTTCGTTAATTATCGAGGAATGAATTTTTAAATAACTTAAATTAACGCAATTTTTCAATAATTCAATATTTTGACTATTATCGTATTCAAGTATTATTAACTTTTTAAGCGATTGAAAACCGTTAGTAAATGCTTCAAAAAACGGATTGGATATTTTTTGAATCAATAGTTCTTTTAATTTCTTGCAATACAATCCAATTAATTTAACTATCTCTAAACTATCATAAATAATATTTTCGTTAACTTCGATCAAGCATACAATTTGTTTCAGATTTACAAATTTTGATAAGTTTTTCATTAAATCGAGTTCAAAGTTGTCGTCCACAATAAAACTTAATGATTTCAAACGGTTTGCGAAGAAATTTGTAAATGATATAAATTGCTGATTAATTGGAATATAAACACCTATTGCTTCTATATTTGGAGCAAAATTTTCATTTTTCTCAAAACAGCGATCAAAATTCAGTCCAATATCCCAATATGACTGCAGTTTTTTAATTTTGTTGTTAAATTTTAACACAGATGATAGTGTATTAGTAATATCGATATAAGCAGGGATAGTAAAAATCGTAAGCGATTCCAAATTTTTAAGACTATTTTCGGCAAATTTTTCCCAACACTTGAGCGAGATTTGTGCGAAACTTATCTTTGGTACTGATATATGTTTAAGTTGTAATTTAGGCCAATCGCTAATTAAATTTATAAGTTCTTCAGTTATAAATTGATTTCCATCGATAACTATTTCTTCAATATTAATGCATTTTTTCATCACATACGACAGTAAATTACAATTTACGGAACAAGTGTTTTCATTTAAGCCATAATTAATGATTAATTTTTTAATTAGTGAATTTTTGTCATAGTAATGATTTTTAGCGAAAACGGTGTTACCATCACATAATATAAGATCTGTTTGCGTATTAAATATGAATGCATTGAACTGTTTTGAAACGCATTCCATTCGAAAACAGCGTTCAAGTGATAAATAACTTAATATCAATTCGCACAAATCATCACCGAATCGATCAAAACTATCTCTTTTACGTAATTCACACATAATTAAAAATTTTGTAATAAATCACTTTTAGTAAAGTTTAAAAAATATAAATTGGAAACAAGTAGCATGAAACGTAAATATTATATTTGAATATTTAAACAATAGAATAAAAACTTGATTGTTGTCACGCAATAAACTAATAGCGATATAACTATTATATTTTACGATTCCGCGCTTTACAACAATTAAAATGAATCAATATTTGGAAAAAGCGTTTAAAAACAAAATTACTACATAAACAATATACCGAATTGCGTTTAATACAATACAGTGTTAGCTCATGTCTAGAGAGTAAAAAAAATAGCATTTATAGGGTATAAAAATAGCGCTATAAATAGCAGTTATAAACGACCAAAATAGCACTTTAAAATAGCATTTATAAATTAATCAAAATTTTTATTTCGTAAATTTAACAGCGATTAACAATTTTTAAACAAATATCATTTATTCAAATTAAGATTAACATAAGAAACGAAGTATTTTGATAAGTTTTCTGTTGAAAACCTACATCTTTTTTCGTTTGAGAAATATTTAAACTGACTAAAAGATCTCTCAACATCACAATTTGTGCCAATAGCATATCGAAAAGAAGCAATTTCTTCTGGTTCTAAGTTAATATCTATTTCTTTATGTAAATCAGAACCGTTGATAACACTTGTGATAGCTTTAATAGTTTCAAAACCTGGATTGCCTTCTCAGATTTTGTTGAATTTAAGATAAATATTTTTTCCTATTTTTGTATTTGAAATTTCTAATAATTTAGATCGAAACATTTCAATAGTTTCAAGAACTTCAAAAATAGATACTTCTCTATTTTCTAAAATATTGATAAAATCATTAATACAGGAAAAGTTTGATGAAATAAATGTAAGTTCATTTTTTAAATTCGGATTATTAAAACATGTTTTGGCATTTTTTATTGAAAGTGCTTCTTTAGAATTAAATAAATTTATAATTTCAATAATAGTTGATAAATTTTGAGAGTAATATTTAGCACAGAGTAACCATTTTCCCCATCTTGTTATCACCGGTTCTGGTGGTAAAGGAATATCTGGTGCTGCGATTTTAAACTTTTGTACTCGTTTTGGTGATTTTTTGAATATTTTCTTAACGTTTGATATAAATTTATCAGTGAGAACAAAATTATCTCTAATATGTTCTGAAATGTTATGAAATGCATGGGCTAAGCACGTTAAATGTATTAATTTAGGAAACATTACTTTCATGTCTTTTCCAAGTTTGCACATATATTTAGCACGATCTGTTAGCAGTAACAAAATTTTATCGTATTTAATACCATTAGGCCAAAGTTTTAATAACGAATCATTAAT